>JARK01001366.1:287320-305072 GCA_000688135.1 Ancylostoma ceylanicum | reverse complement strand
TGTATGTATGTATGTATGTATGTATGTATGTATGTATGTATGTATGTATGTATGTATGTATGTATGTATGTATGTATGTATGTATGTAATGAATAGAAATCGCGGAGAGTGAACCAATCCGAACCAAATTTTGCATGCAGGTCTACCATGGACCGGCGGAGGTTATAGGCTACTTTACTCTGGGAATTATCGATTAGCTTATCGATTATATCGATTTTATTGATTTTTCGCTATTTTTGCCCAGCGACTGGCGGAAATATGCCTACTGGGGTAAATCGATACGCTGAACATGAATATGACAACCACTTTGGGGGACGGTGTCGATTTATTGATTTTATCGATTTTTTTCCACTTTCGCTCGGGGACAGGTGAGAACATGTCAGGTGGGGTTGTCCAATGCGCTGAGCACGAATATGACAAGCATTTTGGCATATGATATCGATTCATTGACTTTTATTGATGTTTTCCACTTTCGCTCCGGGACGGGTGAAAACATGTCAGGTGGTCCAATATGCCTAACGCGAATGCGACAATCATTATGTTTTGCATTGCAATTATTGATTAATTGGTTTTAATGACTTTTTCCTAATCGAACAGGTGAAAAAAGGTTATCGACATTATTAAACATGGTAATCACCGAAACTCAAATGGATGCACTTCAAAGGATGAATTTGCACCTTAACCGCAACAGCGTGAAACGTCCAGGGTAGTAAAACTCCCGAGCGAAGCCGGGTATACCGTCTAGTTATCGAATAATCAAATTTCGAATATATTCGATTCGCCATTTATTTCGAATTTTCGAATTTCGAATGTATTCGATTCGCCACTTATCTCGAATTTTCGAATTTCGAATATATTCGATTCGTCATTAATTTCGAATTTTCGAATTTATTCGGTTTTTCAAACTTCGAATAACCGAAAAAATTTGAAATTTGGTTTCGTTTTCAACCGATTACTTGAGCAGTTTGACTATTTCGGAAAGCGGGGAGTCTTGGTGAAGATTTCTTCTACTATGATAGACGCTCTGCAATGTTTGTTTTGTTCAATCATAACATTCTCAAAACTCAAAGATACGGAGAAATATACCGGCCGAATCAGTGCTCTAGGGATTCTAGCTGCAATATGGCACCAAATCTTAAAGGCAGGGTCTCATCAAGATGGTCTTCATGTGTCTCTTGCTTGAAAAGTTCCATACGATGACAGTGACCTCAAAGCTTTTCACTTCATAAGTTGTTCTCGAGGCTTATGTAAGAAATCACAACAGCAACACCTCCTTGTTGCCACATGGAGGTCCTTTTTGACAAGTCTCGCTGTGGTGGATGATGGGGGCAGCCTTACGCAGAGCAGAGCAGAAAATGATACTGCAATCCCACAGCATTTTTCTTTGGCAATCATTTTTTTTCTTTCTTTGGGGTTGACCTTTAGGGGCACTATCAATGTGGATTTACGTGATTAACGAATGAGTAACATTATGAAGAGCTTCGAAAAGCAGATACACTGCTGATCATTCGTCCTCTGCGGACCATCCAATATCACAGAGAAAAGCCTGGCAGCTTGGAAAGCAGAACCGTGCGGACACAAAATTCCTCCGAATATTCGAAGTTATTCGATTATTCGAGAGAGAGCCGAATCGATTTCCGAATAAATTCGAAGGTAGACCCATTTCGAATATTCGAATTTCGAATAAATTCGAAAGTAGACCCATTCCGAATATTCGAATTTCGAATAAATTCGAAAGTAGATCCATTCCGAATATTCGAATTTCGAATAAATTCGAAAATTGACTTTTTCGAATATTCGAATTTCGAAAATTGACTTTTTTCGAATATTCGAATTTCGAATAAATTCGAAAATGGACTTTTTCGAATTTATTCGAATTTTTTATTCGAATACGTTATTCGGTCCAAAGTATAGTACATACGCATTCAACGCGTCTTCGATGGTCAGATGAAGTCGAATGCGTGACGCATCCCACATGACGAGATTGATCAAACCACTTTATCCTTTGTCCTTAATAATCAACCAATATTAGACGGCATACTCAGCTTCGCTCGAGAGTTTTACTACACCGAGCATTGCACTCTGATGCGGCTAATTAAGATACAAATCCCAAACATTACAAAAGTCCTTGAAACCAATTAATCGATAATTTCTTGCAAAATAGTTGTCATATTCGTGTTAGGAATATTGGAGAACCCTACCTGACACGTTCTCACCCGTCCCCGAGCGTAAGTGAAAAAAAGCGATAAAATCAATAAATCAATAAACTAGCCCAAAATGGTTGTGTATTCACGTTCAGCGTATTGACTAACCCCAGTAGGCATGTTTTTGCCACTCCGTAAGCAAAAATAGCGAAAAGTCAATAAAATCGATATAATCGATTAGAGACCTATCGCCCCAACCTAACACTTTGGTGACCTTTGTTATCCCGTAGGTAATAAGGAAACGCCTGAAGGGTTGACGCGACTCTCGTAGATGCTTAGGTTAGCCCTCGTCATCATTGTGCAGGCCTTAGGGACCCCATCTCTACATGTGTTATTATTGTAAATGCTTTGAGTGTGCGATATCATGCTAGTTTGAACATATTTTTGAGCTCTGCCTCCGAGCTCGCATTCTGCTGTTGGTGTCACACGTCAATCATTAGTTTGGGATTTTCGGGGCTCGGAGAGGTCGGGCAGAAGGGGTTTTTGATAAAATTTTTCGAATTCGTGGAAATTCTATGATAATATTATATTTCGACGCATCACCCCACACCATTGCTGGAATGGTCAACCCTAGTCACCACTAACACAAACGAGCAGAATAAACTGATTAGAGAAGTTGCATGTACCACTCATAGCATCCGATGTGTAGTTCAAAAGCAAAAAACCTCTTGTAATACTTCTCTGATCTTCTCAAAGTTGAGAGATTTGAAATAACATATCTTGTTCTGGATAAATTTTCAGCAGTGACCTAGGCAAGTGTAGAATTTTATCCGTAAGAGCAGGGCGAATTTTGAAAAACATGAAAATGCGTTTTAGCGTCATTTTTTCAGAAACGTCGTACTTTCTCGGGTTTGATGCACATGCTTTGCATGATAGTTGCCCACAAAAATGCAACAATGGTTCAATTTATTTCGTCATCGTTTACCTTTTAAATCCGGTGTTTGAGAGAGGGACGCAGAGGGGTGAGCCCGGCCCGAATCGGGCGACCCGTTTGCTACTAGCTGCGGAGACCACCGTAGTGGCTGACAAATATTTGCTGGTTTTGTTACATGTGTTGTGGCCAACACGTGTTCAATACTGGACACAACGTTACAGCTTCTGAGTAAGATGGCAGTGCAAGGAAGTAAGTTAGTGGAAAGGTGGGTGCTCATCTGTAGCAATTTCCCGCAAAACGTGGTGAAATGTTAGAGTTCTTGCACCCTTTTCCATCCTATGCGAACATATTATCGAAACGCTCTGGACTCATCAAGAATCATGTTTCTCATACGTCTCCTAGGTTATAATATCCGATCAAAAATTTTTTGAAAGGAGCTATGCAAGAGAACCGCATTCCACTACATTAGTTGGTGTAGTCCTTTGCTGGAAACCAAAATTGAGATGGAAAATGGTGCGAGTGGTGCTCAGCAGCCCGTACACATCAAAATGGAAGTTTGTCTGTATGTGAGTTTGTTTGTTCCGAATAGAAATCTAGTACTGATGTGTATCAAATCCTTCATATACGAGGCTGGTTTGAAAAGTCTCCGGAGTGATAATGAAAACAAAACAAATCAGATGCAGCCAATATTTATTTCATAATCCAATCCCTTCAAGGCTCAACTCTTGTGATCCAGTCTATTTCCAATCCTGCAATCTTTAGCTAGATGGAGATCCTTTGGAGTACTCAAAATAACCGTATAATGTCCTGTCTAACTCGTCGCTCAACACATAACGTATAACACGACCCATCAGTAGGTCGTATCTGTTTTAACCCCTTTCTTCGAATTTCCTCAAATTCAGAATATCCCCGAATCTCTCCCATAGGGGTTATTCGACATACGGACCATGAGTATGACATCTATTGCGTACAGTAGTGTAGTTCCGTAGGACTACTGTAGGCATACTGTAGGTACCGAAGATGTGTGACTAGCAGAAGCTAACGATACTTCGTAGAGCGAGGTTATTTGACAAGTTGTACGCGAAAATGACATAATTTCTACACCTCATCACATTCCATTTGAAAGGAGCTATGCAAGATAGCCGCATTCCACTACATTAGTTGGTGTGGTCCTTTGCTGGAAAATAGAATTGAGATGGAAAATGGTCGAGTGGTGCTCAGCAGCCTGTACACATCAAAATGGAAGTTTGTCTGTATGTGTCGAAACGTCAGGACGTTAATAAAAAGAGTTCCACCTAACAATCCGGAGACAGCAGCAGTATACAAAGCAAATCTTGAAAATGCCCCGGTTCGAGAATCAAGGAACATGGAAATTGTTGTATGATGTACCGCAGAACTTGTTCCATCTCGTACGTCAAGCATTGTCGCTTCGGCAAACTGTGGTTGCAACTCGATAAACACTCATCTTCCTTCAACGATGCAAGATGACTGGAGTGATCCCGGCGTTCATTTCAAACAAGAAGATCGGAGCGACATGCGGTTTATCCGAAATACATCCTAAGATTTTGAATGTTTATCGTTCTATTCTTAGCGTTGTCATTAAGGAAAAACAGCACCTGTTGTACTCATCGCTTTTGAAATGTCGTGCAAAAGCATTAGCCTGCCAACGTCATCTGCCTGAATGAATTTGGAGGGGGATTGAGAGTGGGTCGAGATCGATTTGCGATTCTTTGCGATCTAACGTTAAATCCACTCTTTGCGCGAAGTACAACAGACTTCTGGATAGGTTTCATGATGACCGCCGAAACAACAGAGACAGACCAACCGTATCCCACCAGACCGATCAGCTTACAGCTTCAAATGATTCCACAATCAAAAGGGAGAGAGTTACGGTAATTGGCAACATTCATATCTCTGCGAACGCTCTCGACCTTCTTGAGCTCGGTCCATCTTTCTCTCCCGCACGTAACATCAATGCAGTGACATTCCGCAAAGTTGTGGGAGGATTGCACAAATTGAGGGATCAGTTGCGCGATAAACTAAGACGTGATAGCCAGCTACAAAACTCTGTCCAGCTCAGCAGAAGAGCACTTCCTGTTATTCCATTCCCGCGTNCTCGGTCCATCTTTCTCTCCTGCACGTAACATCAATGCAGTGACATTTCGCAAAGTTGTGGGAGGATTGCACAAATTGAGGGATCAATTGCGCGATAAACTAAGACGTGATAGCCAGCCACAAAATTCTGTCCAGCTCAGCAGAAGAGCACTTCCTGTTATTCCATTTCCGCGATTGTTCTACAAGGAACCGACACCAATGCAGGAAGCCGATATCAAGTTTCGGATTCTAGCATCTGGTGTACTGGAAATCCTGAATAAGTACAAACGACGACGATACTGTAATATGACTCGAGAACAATGGGAAGGGTTCAGGCAGTTACGAGAAATGAGAGATGATGGCTCTATACGCGTAACAGTAAGTGATAAAGGTGAACAGTTCGTACCACAAGCACTTGATAGTGAAATAACAGATCTCCACCTAAGCGATGCCACTATCTACCGTCAAACAGATGAGAAAAAATTCATGGCTCAGTGCAGACGATTGAATGACGTTTGGGTGTTAATGGCAAAGTCAGCCGGAATTGATGAAAGATTTGTAAGCAGGCTCAAGATAGATCACCACAAATGTCCAATATTCTACAGCCTTGTCAAAACTCACAAATTGTCATCAGACGATATGCGATCAATGTTGCCGGGCACATACAAAATCAGGCCAATCGTGAGTTGTGTAGGTGGTCCAACCGACCGGATTTTGTGGTTTTCAACAAAAGTCGTAGGCCAGCTACTACCGAAAATACCCGCGCATCTGACCAACACAAAACAGTTCCTTGAACGACTACGCGCTTCAGGTCTCGATAGTAATAGTGTTATGGAGTCATTTGACGTGGCTTCCTTGTACACTAATGTCGAAAACAGCCGAGCTTTGCAAGCAGTATCGGAAATGTTACAAGTTCACACTGCTAGCATTGAGATGTATGGGCTCAGCATCAGGCGCACTATCACACTAATCAAGGACTGTTTGAATTGTAACATCTTTAAGTGGTCGGGGAAATACTTCTCTCAAATACGCGGGCTCGCCATGGGACAAAGGCTAGCACCAGTCCTGGCCATTTGTTTCATGAGTAAAATTGAACAACCAGTACTAGCACGCCTACCACTCTTATACTGCAGATATATTCATGACAGTTTCATTGTCACCTCAACACAATCCGAAATAGATGAGTGTTTTAACATCCTCAATGGACAGTCAGAAAATATCCAGTTTACAAGGGAAGTCCCGGAAGATGGTTGGTTGGCCTACCTTAACACTCACAAAAGTCTGTCCAGCAGCACGATCAGAATAAAATGGTATCGCAAGGCTGCGTCTGAAAACATACTCCTGCACGCCACATTCGCACATCCAGCATCTGTTAAGCGTGCCGTTGTACGAAATATATTTAGGACTGCTCGCTACATATGTACTGGAGAAACCGAACGGTAAGATTCACTTCTTTCCAGTATAGCGAACAGCAACGGATACACGGCTTCCTCCCACATTCGGACACATTTCAGAGGAACGCCACGTAGAACCCATGAAAACAAGCTTGCGCTTTGCCTACCTTTCGCCTCCGATGAAATGTCTGCAGACATACGTCGGTGTTTGAAACGAGCTTAACTGCAAAATGATGTTACCCTGGTTGACATACCTAATGATAACATCAAAAAACAGTTGGTTCGAAATAGACTGTACGATAAGGAATGCATATCGAAAGATTGTATTGTCTGCCCGTATGGTAAGGATGGAGACTGTTCAAAGGCAAGCTCCCTCCGGAGCAACAAGACTTGCTGGCATAGAGGGACAACTCTTCTTTTTGATCAAACCAGAACGTGTTGCTTGAATTACCACATTCAAGCTCCCGAAAACATCGGCTAATATACGGTTGTGACGGCTTTTCCGTCAATCCTTTGAAACTCCCAAAATTGATGCCCTCACCATTCGATCTTACTGATCGGTTTTTCTTTCTTCAGGATCCATTCTTTGTGCCTAATCTGCTGTTTTCATTGCATCGCTTGTGACCAATGCGTAGCACTTACTCTTACCTTCAACTGGATCAACATTTGCTGAAATCCTGTCTAACCCTTTGTAATGATTGGCTGACTTTTGCGTGGGGTTGCATTCTTGCTCAGAATCGAGCAAATGCGGCACTCATTTCTGAAAATATGTACTTACCCAAACTTAGCTCGTTAGGTAAAATATGAACTAGTTACTATAGCAAATACGTTAAGCTTTGGCACGTTTTGTATTCCATCTGTCGAAACTCCGTAAACCATTTTATTCATATTTTCTGATGTATTAATCATGATTTGACATTTTGTGCATGGCATATTGTTTGCTGGCATCCAGCTACGCTGGTTTTTACAAAAACCCAGGAACCACGGGTGAAAAATGAAGGAGTTGACTCTATAAAATCGCCACTCTAGTGGTATCTGGCCTAACTACGCTTTTCTGTTCTGATTGAAAATAAGCCTAAATTCAACCACTATTCAAAAATGAGGTCCAATTAATTAAAACGACATCTATAATCAACGTACTCGCCAACAGAAGTAAAAATGTGATGAGGTATGCTTTGTATACTGCTGCTGTCTCCAGGTTGTTAGGTGGAACTCTTTTTATTAACGGCCTGACGTTTCGACTTAAACGTCTTCTTTGGAGGCCTGAAAGTGGTGTAAAGCTCGATTATGCGTTCTTGGCCACAGTCCCCTCTTGGGTAGTGCAACATCAATCTGGATCGATTAGAGAGAACCACCCATAGACGATTGAAAACTAACCACCGTTTTTGAGTCCACCGTTTTGCGGATGGCCGGGCCGTTCAGACACGTACACTACGGACAATTGAGCGTTACCCTGCACCCTAGATGAAATATGGGTTCGGGTTTCGTAGTGATCTACAGCTCGCATAATGATAGAGAGGGGAGGAAAGAGAAAGGCTAATTATGACTAGCGAGAAAAGCCTGTCTCTGGACGAACAAAACCTTGTAGTTGGAAGCTATACCCTGGAAAACTGCGATTTACTATTACTTTCTTATTGCAGGGATCGGGAAGCACTACATTTTATGGGAAGAAAACCACGCAGAAACGCAGAGTCATGCAATCAAGAGTGAAGCACACCAAGCATTTTTCCATTTTGGAAATGAATGGTGGTGATAGAGGGTTTTCGGGCACGCCGAATTCGCTGGTTGCAGTCGATTTTGCCAGCAACGTGTGTGAAAGCAGATATCGCCATTTCTGGGGCACCTATGAATTTATGATACGCACTGTATTTTGTTCAGCGCAGCTGCGAGTTGGGTTGAATTCGACTCAACGCAACTGTCTTTAGGAAAAGTAATGCGACCACGACACAGACACCGGTGCCTATCCAACACCATTCCGATTCAACCCAACTGAATTCGGCGAGAGTTTCTTCTCACTACCAATCATCTCAGTTGCGTTGAACTGAATGGGGGATCACAGGATCACGGGCATTGTTTTTGAACATTTCAGGTTAACTTCCGCTAGGATTAGATAAAAGGGGAGCCCCTTGAGATTCTGAGTCTTCAAAGAGGGCTTCGTTTTGATTCTGAACCCACGAAAGGCTCGTGCCGGGACACGCAATTTCAAACCTGTACATGGTTTGGTGGTACTTGAACTAGGGAGACCTCATTCAAAATCGACGTCCATTGATTTTTCGAGATGCCAACATTTAGTTCCTGTAAAATGCTGATTTGGAGTTATTTACTTCTAAAGAAATAGGTGCTACTGCTCCAGAAATTTCGCACACACACACATGATAGCTTTTGATATGGTGTTTCTGGCCACATACACAATGTGCAGTCTTGTTTTCGGCATGCAAAGCTGTTATGATTTGGTGAGAAACACTTCCAGCAGCGATTTCTCCCCAAGTGCTGGTAGGCGTATGGTTTGATAGTTGACTGTACGGGATCATGTGGATAAGTGATTGTCCATGTGTCAGGATATGCACACCTCACACTAATTTGGTTGATAGTTGGTGTGCTTCACTCTTGATTGCATGACTCTGCGTTTCTGCGTGGTTTTCTTCCCATAAAATGTAGTGCTTCCCGATTCCCGCAATGAGAAAGTAATAGTAAATCGCAGTTTTCCAGGGTATAGCTCCCAACTACAAGGTTTTGTTCGTCCAGAGACAGGCTTTTCTCGCTAGTCATAATTAGCCTTTCTCAAATTTAAGTGCAGAGGTTCCAGCCTTTGAAGTTTAGAAAAAAGTTTACTGCTAATGCGAATGCGGATTTTAGTGCGAAAATTTTACCGCCCAAACTTTGCACACACATCCCCCAGGAGCCGGCGGAGGTTTTAGGCCACATTTCGTCGGGAACAATCGATTGATGCATCGAATGTATCGATTGTATTGATTTTTTGCTATTATCGCCCTGAGATCAGTGAAGACATCAATGGTGATGTTTCTCAATACGCTGAACATAAATGTGACAATCATGGCCCGTAGTAAATCCTCGTAAACTTGAAGTGAACTCAAATCAAATGTTAACTCTGAGTTGAGCAAGTTCACTTCAACGTCAACTCACTTCATGCGTATAACGATATGAAGTTAAACACGGAGTTGATTGCGCTCTCATAGGAGTTTACTCGGGAACTTAACTCGGTGTTAAGCAAGTGGTTAACTCAGAGTTGAATGATCAGAGAAATGATGAAATAGCGTTGCCAGCATCGGTGAGGTCGATAAGCATCTCCCGAGCTACTCAAGCTCAATGCCGAGTTAACCTGCATAGTGAGCGATTAACGGGAAATGGTCCGCACAAATTGTTCAATCATTTTGCTTTGACATGATAACTCTACCACGCTTATATAAACGGAGGAGGTGTGGTTCCGTTCTGATAAAGAGTACGGCGAGGACGAAAAATGCCGAGGGTCGAAAGGCAACACGCAAATGATCCTCATCGCTTGACGGGTGATCTGATTCAAAAATTTCTTTTTCCACGAACGGGTGACGGCGCATTCTTCCTGCGACGACGCCTAGCTGTAGATAAAGAATAGATATAGCAAAAATAGGAAATTCACAGCGTCTTCAAAGAAATTGATGATCACATCAAGGTGCCTCCATTCCAGAAAACCTTCCTAACCGATCAACTCGGCATTGAGAGTTAGTTAATTAATTACTACGGGCTCATATTGCACGAAATATTGATTTATTGATTCCATTGATTTTTGGCTGTTTTGCCCTGGAGTCGGTGAACACTTTGAAAAACTTCTTTTGGTTTGGTAATTGTCATCAACAGCGTTGAATAGGCGGGAGAAATAAATCAATCGAGCGAAGCCGGGCATGTCGTCTAGTAAATTATAATTGTGTTTACGTGTGCTTTTAGCATTCAGGTCGACATGAAGAACGACGCTGGTGAGGCCGTTGAACTAAACGTTATCCATAGATCTCGAATCTTTTGGATATGTACATTTCCCTCGAGCGTATCGTATTTGAATTTCTAGCGTGCTGAGAACGGAGTTTGCTCTCATCAGAGAAAAATCTATAAAACTGGTCCCCATGCCGGTGTCTCTATTCCTTGACTTCCACCAGATGGTAGAATTCTTGTCCGGTATGTTCATGTTCTGTTACATCTCAGTTGACCCTTTTGACGGAACATAAGAATTCGTGATTTAATCACACCTCATCTTTACATTAGTGCTATCTCCTCAGGTGTGGAACGTTACATCTGGAGAGGCTGGAACGGCCAAGCTCGGCGACTTGTGAGCTCACGCAACAAGTTAATCGCAGAGCTGGGCCATGCTTTTCCAGGTACAACGCTTTACACCTATCATTCTACTCATGTTGCTTAAAAAATCCTGTCTAGGCTTCCTCAGATTGAGTGCTCGAGCTGATGATTGGACCGCAAGCAGCTTCCTCAGACCTCGCCGCTTTCAGAGAGTGCAGTTGAGCCTGGTCATCTGATATGAATGTTTGCTTCTAACAACTACGACTTCTACCGGTTCTGAAATCTTAAAGTTCAACTGATCGGCACTTACTAGTGGATTTGCATTCCTTCTTTCTTGATTCATTATGTGCCCTTAATAATAAATCATCCCATATGAGTGTGCAAATTCACAATCTATTGCATCCTATATATAGTATGCAACTTGTAACTCCCAAAAACTTTTCAAGACAAGCGAAGACGTCTCTCCGTTGCTAGATAATAATTAACTTCCAGTTCACCAGAACTGGTTCGCAGCCTTTCCAGGTTAGAAGCTTTTTGCTTCTGAATTCAATGAAGTCAGCTCCTTCCGTCTCCATGGCGTGCTTTAGACCAAGCATAGTTGGTGGATATGCCGTTCTCTATGCCGGGTTTATTGAACCATGACTTGATCATTTCTAGTCGAATAGAACTATCTATGCCATCTCTACAATCACTATGGGCCTGAATCGTTTTCCTATCATAACCCAGTTAGTACTGACTGCATTCTCGAGATTTCCGCCATCGTTCATAGTCGTTCGCTTTAAGGGATTGCGTTGCTGACCCTTTTGTGAAATGGCACAATTCGCATATATGGGAAAATGTGGTGAATAACTGGCTCCTTTCAGAAGTGTTGTCGGCGCTAATACTACGTCATCATGGAAATCATAAGTCAAGCACATAATTTGCCCTCTGTGGAAATTAACAGAAACTCTAGAAAAAGTTGTCATATCCCACCTTTGCCCAAAACAGCCAATAGACAACTTTTTCATAAACAAATTCTTGTCGGCAAGTTAGAGTTCATTATGAGGTTGTCAAAAGCCTTTTCTTCCATGCTGTATATGTAAATCGACGTACTTCTCAGAACACCTCGCCAATAAGCTTATTAATTCTAAATATTAATCGGCAAGTTGTCTACATTTTTTTCCAACAACTTGTTAACAAGGAAGAGCCAAAGCGAGATGTTGGATCCGTTCCACCCGCAAAATACACGATACAATCACTAAGGACGCCAGAACAGTGGTGAGCGTGGCATAAGAAAGAGGATATCTCTCATGGTGAGCGATAAGTTTTACATCAGGGATGAGCGGATTATCCGCATCCGGTTATCCGTTTAACCGTTATCCATACGTTTCGGGCAATCCGTCATTCGCATCGTTATCCGGGCTCTTGGCGCCCTTATAACGGTGCGGATAAGACCAAAAATATATACTTCATTTCGTATGTTTTCGAAAGAACAGAGCTTCCATCTCAAGAAAGCCATCGAATCACTTGTTCTATCGCGTTGTCTGTCATATTTCTTCAATAGTTTAATATTAATGCAACGTTGAGAAGGAAAACTGATACTTGCCCGAAAAAAGCTCTTGTCCATATTTCCTGGGTTGCTCGACAATGCGAAACAACTACCCCGAAAATCTCACTTACTTGTACGATAATCAGGGTTATCAATGATGAATTCCCGGCTCACCGATGAGCGGTGCCTCTTCCTCGCGTGATTCATTTCGACTAATCGAACCCTACTGTTTTGCAGTATACTCCCGTCGCGAAGCTACTGATTTTATCAATTTTTCAATCCAATTATCAAATAACGCTTGCGAGCCAATCGACCACAATACTCAGTTTAAGAAAATTATCAGAAGCACATGGAAATATGTGAAGTTTCAGCCTTCCAGCTTACATGAGGGATATCGCGGTTTTTTTCAGCACATATTGAACGCAACATCGCCTTTCCATAACACTGTTTAGAAGTTATTCAAGCTTGCCGCGCGTTGAAGTTGGCGCGACGATACACAACGCAATTCAAAGGGGGACCAGAAAATTCCTAGCGAGTAGGTAGTATTCTTGGCTTTGTGGCTGCCGCGCAAACAAAAGGCGTTTTCATTTTCGGTACAACGTTGTCTATCTTCTCACAAAGTGTCAGCGCGAGGCGTTCCAGCTGCTGACAGTACAACTCTGCTGTAACTGCTGTACCACTCGGGAGCAATTCTCAGTGAAGTACGCTCTTGCATCACCACCAAGTCTTCTTGTTCATCTTCCTAACCTGCTTCCCATGGTCTGGCGTCGGCGTTCCTCGTACGAATGCGGCCATTTCCCTCGATCAAACACGTCATGCGCTTGCTCTGTGACGCAGGACTCCTTAGTTCTACAGAGTTGGACTCAATTCGTACGGCCGACATATGGGCATGAGCACGCACTCACGCTTGTGGGTGTGTGGAAGTGCTTATTTTGCATGCAGTACTCTGCACATTGCGTGCTACCAAAAGCCCGCATTCTAACGACTGGGAAGCAAACAAATGAGTCCCTTGTCCACTCCAAGGGCGTGAACTCTCTCCGTGAACAGAAGTGGTGAAAATGGATAGAAAACCCCCCTAAACGGCCATGCGAAGGTTTAAAAACCCAATACTTCGAAGGTTTTAGTCTGGTTTCTCCCTTGTAGATTCTGTAGGCTAACACTAAATCATGAACGATTCTCCTGTATGAAAGGGTTTGCAAGTTTAGAATTTTTAAACGGTTCTAGCTAGGCAAGGCCTGGGGATATTATGGATTGGGAAACGAACGGTAAAACAGCATTTGAGTGAACTGTTTTTGAACTTTTTCGATTGCTTCAACATGCTTTTTCACATGTGGGTTCCAAACTTGGCATGCATATTCAAGATGCGGTAGCACATAGCTCTTGCAAAGCTTTACCAAAGTTTTTGGCTCGGTAGTACTCGTACTACGGTAAATCGTGTACAGTGCAGCAAATGCACGCCTGTTCACACTTTGTATATGTGAATCTGGTTTCAAAGTGTTCTGAATGATAACACCCAAATCTGTTACAGCAGTCTTAGTTTTCAGCACAACGCCATCATGACAGAATTCCGTAGGAGCATCCTTTGCAATGTGCAAAATCGCCGTTTTAGCAATATTTACACTTACATCCCATGTTTTCCCCCACATTACCATCATATCAATGGACTTCTGCAAGGCTTCCTTAACTGACCCCTATTCTTGTCATCATATATCCCGTAAACCTCAATATCGTCGGCATACATGACAACATGAATGTCAGGATGGGTTTTAAGTATTCGAGGCAACTCCGCCGTGTACATGACAAACAAAAGAGGGGATAACACCCCTCCCTGCGGTAGGCCACTGGTGCATTTATGTTTTTCTGAATAGCTTCCGTTCAGTTTGACAGTGAAAAATCGGTTTTCGAGATAAGATCTGAACCATTCTAACGAGGATCCTCTTACACCTATGCTTTCCAATTTNATAAGTAACAAAGGCAAGCGCGCGGACAACTGTCACAATTGTCACAGACCAACTCCTTTTTCATATTCAGTGAACTTTGATCACTAAACTCGTACACTGCCCACTAATGGGTTGGTCGTTAACGAGCGTCAATGACCATCTCTCAAGCACCTTAGTGATTTGCTTAATTGCTAGACAGCATTAGCACGTTGAATGTGCTATGTGAAAGGAGCAAAAGTCAACGCCCCCCCCCGCCCGCAGCTAACTGCTTTAATCCAGACATGCATGCAATCAACCAGTTGTGCAACTGTAGAGGATCCCTCAACGAAACCGTGCCGCTCGATAGGTAGAAGATGGAAACGTTCCAACCAAGCCAAGAGCTTGTCTCGTATGATTTTCTCAAGTAACTTACATGCCGTTTGTGAGATGCTTATAAGACGAAACTCAGTAACTGACGTAGCTTTACTCTTTTTTTTTGGGATAGCTGTTACAAGTGCCTACTCCCAAACGTTTGGAACTTCACCACAAAGGATACTAATATTAAAAATGTGAGTGAGGGGCACACGCATAAAGAATCCGCACAACGCTAGATAAGATTTGGGGTAATCCATCAGAACATTCTGTCAAGGAGGGTTTAAGGTGTCTAAGATAATATCTTACATCTGATGGACGAATGTAAGGTAGTTTAAAACAGTGTGGTATATAAAAAGGAAGCTTGGGAACAACGGATTCATATGAGTGAGCGGAAGTGCTCGCAAAAAAGTTAGCAAGTGCTATTACTTTATCTGGATCAGTAGTCATGACATCCCCATTGGAGTCCCTTACGGCTCCGAATGTTCTGTTCTTCATTTTCGAACCAATATAGGCATATAAACGTCTTGGATTATTCCAGCGGGCAAGTCGATGTTCATAATTGGCTAGGAAACGTTTAATATGGAACCTTGCATACCTTCTTGTACAGAGGTGACTCAAGAGAGGAATCTGGAGCATCAAAAAGTCTTTCTTTTTGCAAAAGTAGGGAGCGAATGTGACTCGGATACTTGAAAATAGATGGTTTCGGAAGAGTAAAAGGTGTGTTCTTGGAAAGAAGATCATATATAATCAAACAAAATCTGTAGTAAACATCGGATGGGCTCGTATAGTGATCAAAGATCGATAGCCAATCAATTGCGCTCAGTTCATTAGAGATCCTATCAAAATTTGTCCCGGAAAAAGCGGGCATTGGACAAACCAGAGGTGATGGAATCGTAGATTTCAGGATGAATTTAACAATGTTGTGATCAGATCGAGAAAAAGGAGGCAAAATTTCTATATTACTAACGTTTGAACCGCTTGAGAGGACCACATCAAGTATAGCCTCACCTTTTGTTGGTCGGTCAACACATTGTTTAAAGCCAGCTTTAGCAAAAAAAAATCGGAAAAGTTCTTCCCTCTAATAGAGGGAGATATGTCACCTAAAGAGTTCCAAAGCATGGGAAGGTCGAAATGGAGAATTCATCCAAAAGTATTTCATCGGAAGAGGCGTCCGAGACAGGAGGCCGTTAAAACAGGACCAAATGGGTTTTTTTTTGAGAGGTAGGGGTTCATAAAGATCGAAAGCTAAAAGATCAGAGTGCCCATGGGCGCTACTTTCTATCAACTCCGCAATCAATGAGGAACCAATCAATGCACATACCCCGCCACCCTTTTTCCCATTCCTATCATTTCGAAAAATGCTATAAGGAAGGTTTCCTACAACCTCCGAATCAGAAATTTTGTCATGAAGCCAGGATTCTGTAATGCAAACAATGTCAGGCCTATAATGGGAAAGAAGGGGTGGAGCTCCAGAAGTTTGTTAGTTACAGAACGACAATTCACCAAAAAACATGTCAGGGAAACGGTGCCTGGCGTTCCAATCAGTTTGACTAGGATCCAGGGTCAAGACAAGTCCTATTTTTCTGAAAACGACTCACCTTACTCGAGGTAAGACTCGAAACGAGGACAATTTCTCCCTTGTACACGACCATCCTGTCGTCGTAGGTCCTTGTCTCGTTCATTTGTTTGGCCTGGTCTCTGAGCTCTTTTTCTCGCCTCCTTTCTTCTCTTGTCATACTCCTTCGCAAAAATACTTTACCATATGTTTCCTTATGTTGAACAGCACCCGAGATTGTTATAGCCTTTATTGTTTTCGGCCAACGTTTCGGCTAAATCGCCTTCTTCAGGGCCTTTGTTTTCGGCCAAAGTGGATTTTCGTAAACTTCTTTTCCCCTCCAGATGCTCTCTAATCCTGAGACATAAGGGTCGCCCTGTTTCGCCTATGTAGTTNCACCCGAGATTGTTATAGCCTTTATTGTTTTCGGCCAACGTTTCGGCTAAATCGCCTTCTTCAGGGCCTGAAACGGTTTGGCAATTTATAGAATCTACGAGATCAAGTGCATTAGCTGGTCAGGCCGAAAGTTTGAAGCCTTATCTTTCAATAAAGCAAAAACAGCAAAGACCCGCAAACCTTAAGATATGCCAGTGCTAGTGACAGCCGGCTAGTAGCGATCAGTGCCAAGTGAGAACCAACCCGGTCAGTCACGCTGAGGATCTAGTTGACAGAGATCGAGATATGATGCCAGTTCGTTAGTGATTGCCAGGCATTCATCCTTTCGGTTCATTTGCGGGCATCTACTCCTTATCCAGAATGCCTCCATTGTTTTCCGCGTCGCGATATCAGTTTCTTGCGCGAGTATCGTTACTTGGACTTCAAAATCGTTGTTGCTATGGTTGTTGACTCGGTGTGCCCCTAGTGGTGTGGATTTTCGTAAACTTCTTTTCCCCTCCAGATGCTCTCTAATCCTGAGACATAAGGGTCGCCCTGTTTCGCCTATGTAGTTTTCCCCACAGACTTTACAAGATATCTGGTACACGGTCCCTGAGATCATGCAGTCCCCCGCTCTACCTGATACACATATGATACAGTTCGATGTTAGGCAGAGGCGATCGTAAAGGCGGTTCCTTACTAGTCGACGTTTTAGGTTATCGGATGGGATGTCCAATTTTGACAAAGCCATCCAAACCAGATTTCTCCAGGCAGAGTCGTATTGATCTGCTCAGTTCGTCTGATATGAATGGGATGCATAAGGGAATCTTTTCTTGAGGGTTGGTATCGCGCTGATTGTTGGTAGGGGTTGCAACATGACGCTTTCGTTTGACGTAGGGTGCTGTGGACACATAACCGTTCGATTCAGCTATGGAACGGGCAAGTCGAACGGATTCTTGTTTCTCTTCTGTTCCGGAGCAAACACTTTTCGCGGTATGAAACATATTGCGCACTACAGCTGTTTTTGTATGGGCCGGATGAGACGATTTGTAGTGGACAATGATGTTTCTACTACTGGGCTTTCGGAACCATTTTGTTCCGTACGTGCCCCCATGAAGGTGGATCTCTACGTTTAGGAATGGAAGCCGAT
>JARK01001366.1:261585-279335 GCA_000688135.1 Ancylostoma ceylanicum | reverse complement strand
TGCGTTCAAAATTATTCCACTACCCACTGACGACCGCGCGGTTCACAGTCTTGTTCGCATTGTTCAGTTCAAGAGATCATTGATATTTTATGATCTCGACGGTATTTTAGATTGTAACGGTCACAGCAATACCACCAAGTCAACATAATTATGAAAATCTAAGAGCAGAGAAAAGCGCCAAAACCCCCCCTGTATTATCGGCCACTACTGTATGTCCATCCGAGTAACACTTATTCCGCGCGCTGGTTGCACAGTTGGGAGGAAAAACAAAAAAAAAAGAAAAAGAGAAATTCTGACCTGGGCGATCTCTTGACGCACATCCCGTTTAAAGCTGGGCATGGAGAATCCACTACATTGGAAAATCTTGGTACGATCAAGGCAATGGGGAATAGCAGCCATGCATTGATAGTGTAGCCATGTATTATCGTGTATTATTATCGTGTATCGTGTATTAGTGTATTATTGTATTATTGTTAGCCATGTATAGTCATGCATCAATATGTAGATCAGCTGGACTTAGCAAACGGGACCATCAGTGGAAGAATCTACAAATCAGCAATGCCAAGCCAACCCGAAATTCAAATTAATGTAGTAAGACCAGGACGAGTTATGCTTATACAACATCTAAACAATTGAAAATGAACAGAGTAAGCACAGTGGGCATTCTGGACATTTTTTCTTCATCATCATCATTTGCATCAAGCGTATATACACGTTACCATATCTTCTAATACTTCAGGGTGTTTGCAGAGAAACTGCGCAGCGAGTCTGACTGCTTGATGCAACTCCGGGAAATCTATGAAAGTTCCAGCCTCGGACGGTGTTCTTTCCAGGAAACGTACTGCGGCGACTCGTTCGCGGGCGTGATGACCAACTGGTTTGTTGACGGACCGAGCGCTGATTTCTATCAAGGTGTGTAACAAAGCCGCTCTCTGATCGACGTTTTTCTGCGGCTGAGAGCTTGGCGATTTTCGGGTCGCTCAAAAACTACGGGAGAAATCTGGGAAACTTCATCGGGTTATCACAACTAGAATGGTTCTTACTGGTGCATGAAAATGCGTATCACGCCTGAGTTTACATATATCCACGACGCAAGCAACATTGAACCGTAAGAGTGTCAGTCGCTGTGAAGTCTCTGGTGGATCGTAATTTTCGTGCAGTTCTCTCATTGTCGCCGCGGAACTACATATGTGTTCTTGCATCCCATATCAGTCATTTGTCAACTGCTTCTTCTGAATATGAGTTGCATTGCCCCTTTTCGTACCTCGAGAGCTCATGAATTTGCACTAATGTGATAACATACCGCGGTAGATGAGAACGACACTCTGGATAGTTGTGGTAGTGCCTCATAGCTTAGACATTTGAGGCTTATGAAAGGCCAGAGCATTATTTTACTCAGCCACAGAGCATCTCCCATCGAAACAACAACTGCGTCTGCTCCCCGATCGAACGCACCCACGATTGCGATTTTCTATGCTGTTCGTCCTCTTTTTTCACGTAGTGGCGCCCATCACCAGTAGCTCTCGAATTTGTTTTCGTTTCAAGCAAATAGTGCTAAGTTCAAGCAGGAGCAACCACAACGCACCCCTGTTATCGTATGCACGGAAATCCGTAGCAGTTATATCTGATGAAGAGGGGTTAGTTTCGATAGCAAGCAACTGAATCTGCTTGAATTAGCATCTGTTTATAATGAATCTGCCTTGCTTTGTGCAGTCATGCACGAGCGTACTGCCGTGGCTGTATGAACCCCCATCCCTAGTGTTCATGTCAGCTCCTCTGAACATGTCTTCTCTCCCTCTCTTGATTACACATTCAATGAAATCGTTGTGCTGATGTTGATATTGAAAGAAGTTCGTTCACAGAGAAAATATTGCTGATTTTTTCGAAGCTCGTATATGTGAGAAAATTTCAGTAGAATTCCGTCGTATTTTGCAGGTCAGATAGCCTTTATTTACACCTGCAAAGTGATACAACTCTCTATCACTAATATCGACATTATCATTATATTAACACTCTCACAGTGATCAATCAGCATCAGCAATCAGACTTATGTGATAGCAGTCGACTTCGAACTACAATGACGTCGGTTATTTTAGCAATTTCCCATCTCCAGGAGTAAAACTTGTGTAACATCTCAACTCCTGGTAGACAATGAGAAGTGTGCGACGAGACCTGAGGAAGAGTGAAGAAGCATTTTTTTTCAAAATTAAATAGCATAACAAATCACAGATAGCGTTAATCCTGGACTTTCATACATAATTTGTGCAGTTTTGTATCAAATTTGTGCCCCTTAAAATCCGAAAGAAAGGAGCGAATAATACAGAATTTTTCAACGATCAAAACGGATATTTCACTGTTGAAGCTATTCGAGACCCTTTCTCACTTTCATCGAACCTGTTATCCATTCCAGATTCCTACGAAAAAAAAATTGGATGCAACAATTTCAATCCAAATGCGGGTTTACTTTGGAAATAGAAATAGCTAGTCAATCTTCGATTGAAATGATCTCACACAAATGAAGAAAGTGAAGTGCAAATTTAAAACTTTTGAAAAGCGACTGTTCGAATGCTAAATAGTGCTGGTCACCATCACATGTACAATGAGCTTTTGTTATGTATCATATCTTACAGCTACTTTTTATTCATCCATATATTTATTGATAAGATATCCCCTCTCGAGGAACTTTTGATTTTTCCGGCAAAAAAAAAAAAAAAAACTGTGCGGGCTACATAAGATTTGATATCATCTTCTTCTGCGTTCTGGGGATTCGGATAGACTCCTTTTTATCCTTTTCTATGCGTGCGGGAGCGCGTTGGACAACGCTCTGGCACGATAGTCTAATTATGTAGCTGTCAAGATCAGCTGGTTCCTTTTCCTTGCCATTGCTGAAGAGGAACTAAGGAACCACTTCTGTTTTCAGCAAAAGATTGTGTCCGATTGTGCAGTTGATAGCATGCTCAATTTCTCACTCTAGTTCGTGATCGACCAATTCTTTAATATAAGTTATACATATCATTTCACTTTTGAGCAACCGAGTCGGAAACTTCACGCTGTCGTCCAGTAACAAGGAAATTTGCGCTCATAATGTGAGATACGCTTCGATCAAGGGGTTAATAGTGCATTACAGCTGTGAAAAGTATAACACAGTATAACAAGAATTTTCTGGCTACAATTGAGGAACTAGTTGCTGCAATTGCGCAGTAATGGTGAACGGCGGGGCCAGTTGTCATCGAGACATCTCAGTCACTTCCACTACTGCGTGGATGGCTAGTTAAAACAGTGACTATGTTGTTTATAAACCATGGTTACAGTCGCTCCGATAGAGCGTGAAAATTTTCGCGGGAATCGAGGGATTTGTGTGTTACTCCTTTCCAAGTGGAAATTCTTCAAAATACAAAAGACTACTTAATGCAGAATAACATTATTCGTGTCCCGGCAACCCCTCAGTTTTGCGGCTGTCACCAAATATTTGAAAAGACTTACAATTGCTTCTGCTCCCACTGAGTGGGAGCAAACGGAGAAAATTCCTCAATTTCTTTGGTTTCTATCGGGTTGGGAAATAAGTTCGTGCGGTTACTTTTCACCTTGATTTTTTAATGGAATCCAAAAATTGTTTGATTGCCTATTAGTAATCATTTTGCAGCCCTTGATTTACTCTTCGTAAATATTCTGTTCAACGGACTCATTATTCCGCGAATCTCCCTCATAGAGGGATCACAGCCGGTTAGTCGCGAGGCTACGTGGCGCGTCCCCAGGTGGCAGATAGGGGGCCGATCGCGAACCAAACGCGATTTTGTACCTGCCCTGAGACGCGGGTGGGTTCAGGGGATGGACTCCCTGTTTCTGCAGTATCGAAACAATTTATGCTTTCTGTCAGCGCGTGAGTATGTTCGTGCATACGTACGTGGGTGTGCTTGCGTATCTGCAGATTCTATCCTGCACATCTATCCGATCAAAAGCCTTGCATTCAAGTGACTGGGAGGTGCAAGGGAGGCGGTTCGGAGTCGCCTAGGACAAATAAGGACAATCGTCCACTTCTGGGAAGCCCGGCTAACTCCCCGGTGAAACCCTACCCCAGCCCCCACGGGGGGATAGAGCCCAATAAGCTATTCCCTGTAGATCACTTTTTCTAAGGCTACACACAACAATGATAAAGAGTGTTCCCCTAATCTCAAAAGAGTCATTGATACGGCAGCGTCAGTGAGGACGAGGCTCGAGAGGTTATCTAGGCTGCCCAAAACGAGAAGGACTATGATGACGATCTGTACGTTCAACGCACGCACGCACGCTTGCATCGGAGGCTTCCATCAAGGATCTGATGATGCAAGCCAGGAAGATCAGGTACGACGTCATCGGACTGACCGAGACGAGGAGGCACTGGCCACTGAACGCAACCTTCGATACCGGAGAAGAACATGTCATTGGATCCTGCAATAGTAGAGGGGTTGGTGGAGTCGGTGTCCTCGTCAACACGAACTTGGCCATGAACATCGATTCATTCGAACAATTGACGACCCGAATCGGACGTCTGCGATTGCGAAGATGTGGATCAACGCCGGCCCTGACAGTCTTCGTCGCCTACGCCCCAACATCCAGCTACGACAAAGACGAGATCGAGGCCTTCTATATGAACTTGGAGAAGTTCTACAGGGAAGACCACATATTCTATAAGGTCATCGTTGGCGACTTCAACGCCAAGATTGGCCCTAGAAGGGCGCCTGAGGAACTTCACATCGGTACGCACGGCCTACAGTAGAACGAACAGGGGGAGAGGCTCTTCTAGTTTATCATGACGACGAAGACCATCCATGGTAAATCACAATTCTAGAAGCCAACCTCCCTACGATGGACGTGGAAGTCACCCGGTGGAGTGTACCATAATGAAATCGACCACATCATCGTCGACCGAAGGTTTTTCCTGACCGACGTCGGGATTGTATCGAAGTACTACACCGGATCGGACCATCGCCTCCTCCGCGCAAGATTTTTCCTCTCGCGCAAAGGAGAGAAAGCCGCGAAGTACAAGAAAAAGAGTCCCAAACCAACCATCAACTGGGATCTCTTCACTACGTTAGTCGGCTTTTAGGAAGATACCGTTGTCGACAACATCGATGAAGAGTACGAACGGCTCATCCAGCACCTCCGTGACAGTGCGAAGAAAGCCAAGGGTTCGAGAACCATCAAGAAACGACTGTGTCAGCGTGGAGCAGCGAGAGC
This sequence comes from Ancylostoma ceylanicum, assembly GCA_000688135.1. NCBI lineage: Eukaryota > Metazoa > Nematoda > Chromadorea > Rhabditida > Ancylostomatidae > Ancylostoma > Ancylostoma ceylanicum. Next base: position 274,118 of record JARK01001366.1, on the reverse strand, counting down.
AGCAGGCAACTACCAGTTTACGTCGAGATGCAGCTGAAGGTTCTGTAAGTTTAGTTGAAGGTGTTCCAATAAAGTTCATTGATTCTCCGGAATTCCAAAATATTCCGGCTGGTTGCAGTGAGGATAATTGTACTAATCACGGAAAGCAAGTTTTGGAATTTTTTCTGACTTAGGAAGGAAGATGCTCTAAGGCTTCCATGGGTGGTAAGGATGCTTCAGGATTCTCAGAGTATCGCCGTGTACATGCGATCCATGCTGCCTTGTATTTGATGAGGAATGTCTTACTGAGGTGCAATGAATTCTACGAGACACCACCGATGTCGGATACATTAATCTGGGACTACAAAAAGTGGCTAATTCAGTTGGAATTGGATGAAGCAAACTAAACAAGACAATTTTGAAGCAAAATGCTTTAGATGAAGTACGAAAACGCGCGTGTGGAGCAAGGGGCACACGAACTCGTGCTAGTGACGATCATTCCCTACTTCAGGATGCCCTGACAAATTGCTATGTACAGGGTGCGCAATAAGCCTTGCCACAATATTTAGTGTGCCACAGCCGCTGGATTCAACGTAATGGCACGACCTCTATGGCGGTATTGGCCCAACTCAATAGCAACTCAAAACACCTATCAGTTCAGGGATACGTGTCCATTTCCTTTGTAATAACTCAAAGTTGAGAGAGTAGCGAGCACCTCGTGGCACGGTGGTGTTTCTCGTATAAAACCTCTCAAAGCTTTACCTCAGCTTTGTGCTACGAGTCCAAACTTTTATATGATATAGCACTTGATTTGCTCTAAAACATAGTTGAGTACGGACATCTATCATAATCAGATTGGCGTTATAGAGGAGTTCGTTCTGAGCACGAGATTTCGGTCGTGCAGAATTCCAGGAGGCGCATATGGCACAGAGCAGATTCTAAGCTTTACAGAAGCGTCATCTTTGCGCTGTTGAACTTGATTTGGAGGCAGCATGTTGTCCTCTCTCCAAAATTACTCTGCGAGTGAAATCCAGAGTAATTTTGATGTTGTGGTTCATAAAAAACTTTAGAAAATTGCTCATACATGCCCTTTTCTTAAAAATTTCCTAAAATTTGTGAAAGGAAGGAAAGATGGGGTCCCAGAACATCCGGGGAATTTCTCGATGTCTGCTCCGTCTACTCCAATGTTTTGGTGAGAAACGATTTGATTTGCTTTGAGTAGTGCCTTCCGTTCTATGAGACAGTGTCACCGCGCGCCAAACCTGCCGCGAGCAGCTCACTTTTCTCTCTAGTTTGAGTTACTACGGGAGCAAGTAGCGACATATTCCTGTTCTGATAGGTGATTTGGGTTGCTATTGAGCTGACTCATTATCGCTATAGAGGTCATGCCATTATGTTGAATTCACCCGTTGTGGTGTTACTAAGAATGGTGTGCAAGAACTTATGGCGCAGCCTGTATACGACAATATTCTGGGAAACCTGCAGCATTTTTACCACATATGGGACCGTGAAGGGAAAAGAGAGAGAAAAATTTTAAAACTTATTTTCCGTGATGGGCCCATTTGGTTGCATTGTAACCAGCCGGAATATTTTGAAAATTCGGGAGTCCAATGAAATGCATTAGAACCGAACACCTTAAATTAAATTTAACTCAAATCATCTCTCGCATTTAAACACAGCTGATTGAGGAGGCCAGGGTGACAGAATCATCCATTGGGGATCACCGCTGAACAAACCTCACATAGTCCTCACAGATGCCAACTACTGGTGAGATCATGTACAATTGCAAGCGTTACGGGCTGCTCCCGCTACAGGGAACATATTCCTGTCCGAATCCCAACGATATATGTCATTTTGAGAGACATTGCGGAAGGTGGCGAAATACCAGATTTCGACCTCTGCAAAAAAAATCCTAAAAAAGCGAAGTTGACGGAATAAGCCGTTTTCAACTTTGTTCTGTCTCTCATGAGCCTCTACAATTCCCCTGAAAGTTTGAGTCCCTATGCTTCATTCTAATAGGAGTTATAGACGAAGAACCAAAAGTTGCAATCTTTTTGCTCTTTACTGTAAGTAGAAGGGATAGCTACTCACGTGTAATGGATGCAGCGAAATGTACTAGGTGCGTGCAAAAGTTCCGGGGCAGTTGCACCTGATTTTTTAAAACACCATAACTCTGCTCATTGTCAACAACATTATTCATATTAAAAAGGGCTGGCATCTCTGTGATGTTGCGAACACGGCACAAATAAGAATCTTCCAGAAGCATGAAATTTGACACGCTTATACTTGAAAGACCGGCCCATCTCGTTTCCGAATATGGTCTCTTCATCAAAAGTTTTTCAGTGGATTTAAAGTCGTGGAAGCTTGAAAAGGGAAATTTTTATCGGAGACTGGTCCAGAGAGTAACACAGGATAGATTGGAATTATGAACCAGAAATGGCTAATTCTTTACGCAACAAAGTGCTGGTACTCGTTATCCCACAACAGCACCAGACCACCCAAGCTGTCCTGTGTTGGCCTTATATTTGAGATTTTGCCTTGATTCCTCCAGAAAGAAATGCGAAATGACATTCATTTACTATACATTCGTGTGGGAAAAATTCGTTGTTGGTGATTCATGTTACAGACTAAAAATGGCCGAAGAAGTTTTTCATGGGTATAGTGATGGCTTGCTCACTTTTTGGGTAGGTCAGTTGAGTCTGGATCCTTGTCGACCACTTTTTGTTCTCGCACATGACCCATTTTCTATCGACAATAACTATCCATTTAGGAAACGGCTTGTTAGAGTATGTGTAGATCTGATATTTGTAGACTCGCCAGTGTGTTGGTTTGTGTTCTATGCTCAGCTCATTCAAATTCCATCTACTCATCTCCCCCATTTTACCAATCCAGTATAAGTGGCGGACAATGGTTGGGTAATTTCCCCACAATGTCCTGCTCACTTTACGTTGGGTCCGATTCAGCTCGCTCTTTTCGATCGCCTTTGCGAAGGTTAGATTGGCCCTGCGCTGATGAAGCACTTTCCAAGCTCTCATCTCCACTTGGATTTCTCATGAACCCACGAGCCTCTGGCATTTTGAAGAAGATACCCTATGGAAACAGATTGATGTTGATGGTATGGGCCGCGGCCCATGGGCCCGATATTGATGGTATGGGCCGCGTCCCTCACAGATCATCTAGATTTTAATTCATGAAGCAAAATTCCACAAATTCACTAACTGCCATTAGTTTTGTATCTAAAACACAGCAGCGCTGCGACACAGATCCGAGCCTAATATGACATGGGTAGCAGATAACACAGCATACCAGCATACATGAAAACCATATTGGGATATCGCAAGCACAAGGAGAAAAACGACGTTAAGCTGTAAACTACCACCAACTGCCCCGGAACTTTTGCACGCACCTAAGCTATTAAGGAGAAAATCCGACCGTTGCGAGAAAGACTGCAGGAACACAAACGGTCGTTGATGAACCCTGCCTCGTGTTTGATAGAAAGATTCTCAAGGCACAAAGCCCTGAGCCAAGTAAAAGAACAATCACCAGTCATCATTTTCCGCGTCCTCCATCGTCATTCAACAGAGACGTTGTGGAGAAAGTTCTTGGAGGCGAAGGAAATACGAAGGCATGAGTCAGAAATTAATGCCAAAGATGGGTTAAGGGAGGTGCTGCGTTCTGACTAGCTGGTTCGATCTTACAAGGGAAGTGCACGAGGCTAACCCCGGGGATCGGAACAAAACATCCACTTTTGAAAACATTGTCTTAGATGATGGTAATGTATGTATATCATTTTTGCCCAATGCTCCTGATGCGCTCAGGAGAGCATGTCGAAGATTTTGCTACTGCACTGCCACGGGAGTCCATGTAGTGCTGGGTTTTATGGAACGTTGATCACCCAAACTAACTGTGGTTACCGTGATTAGTTCTCTTATGGACTATGGAGTGTTCTAAGACCCATTTCGGAAAAATTTGGTTTAGACTGTTCTTGTAACATGGAGCAATGGATAGTGTCAGTGGTTCGGTGGCCTAGTGGGGAACGCGTCAGACTGCCGGGGAGAGGGTCAGGGGTTTGAATCCCGCCGGTGCAACCTACTTTGCACTTTTAAATTTCAAGCTTTTGACCTTGATTGAGGTGGTTCTAGTAATTACAACACACCAGATATGCGCAGTACTGCCCAAACTACGAAGCAACCCCCACTATCTGAAGCGTAGTTCCATTTTAGGTAGGGAATGTTTCGACCTGATGTTTTTGTAACATGGTTTCTTCTTTGATGGGATCTTTTTTCGTTTCCTTTTCTAAACTGTTCTAATCCGATTCCACTAGCTCCCAAAACTTCGATCTTCTGCCTAATAAACCGATGCGCTACCTACTCGACCACCTTGCCGCGGCTGCAAAGCTTGCAGCTGGGACTCACGAGCGCATAGCCAGACGAAACATATACAAAAATACGTCTCCGAACATTCCACCGACGATAGGATAGCTACTCACGGTAACCACGTTTGGTTTGCGCGGATAAAGTTTCATGAATCCCATTTAGGACTCCTATGGCAGGGCAACAGAGTAATTGGCACCATTCAACCTTCACGGACCCAAAACCTTCAAAAGAATATTTTGGCTGAAACATTGCACACTGGGGTTATTTGAGGTGCTGAACACAAATATCTTATCGATTATGTACCATGATTTTAATTTCGTAGGGTTACGGCAAGCATAGTACCGCATACTACCGCACGCGACCGTGCTCCTACCGTGATCAGAAATGCAGTTGCGGTTCAAAATTGATACAATTTTCGTGTTCAGCAACTCAAATAACCCCCGTATGCAAAGTTCCAGTCAAAAAGATCTAGTTGAAGATCTTAAGTTCGTGAAAATTGAAGGCTGCCGAAAGATCGTTGACGCGCTGTCCTGACCGCAACAGGACCATTGGGCAAAAATGGTATATATACATTAACATCATTTTAGACAATGCTTCCAAAAATGGATGTTTCGATTTGATCCCCGGGGTTAGCCTCGTGCACTTCCCTTGTTAGGCCATTCTCAGCTCTCTGGCCCAACAATCCTCAATCTTTGGAAAACAAGTGAGTGATGAAGCCCTTCTTTGTCATCAGTACCGTTTCTCTCTCGTTGAGATCATGTTGTGTCATTTTTGTGTCGGTTGATGGAGACATTGTCGTCTCACTACTCAGATCTGCTTATCCGCTTATTGTCCAGCAATCGATTGTATAGTCTGTAAAAAATCGGCGGACTTCAGCTGGGCGTGGCGCCGCTTCGCAGGGTCGGTCGATATCGTAGATCACCCGTTTTTCCATAGAATCTTAGGCTGCCGATCGGAGGGCGACCGCGACGCGTACACCTTCCCGCCGAACCGGAGTCCGCCGATTTTTTTATGGACTGTAACCATCGTCTGACAAAGGCATTGATTGTCAAGACTTTCCTGGAAGCAAAAACATGTAAAAAGGTCTAAATAGATCCTTTAGGAGCTGAATAATTTCTCCTCTTTCCATCTTTTGAAAGCTAGCCCTGAGCTGGCCCATTTGTGGATGAATCAGTGTTACAACTGAACGGATATTCTCCTTGTGTATCGACAATTCTCTCTCATAAGAGAGGAGGTTATTTTCAAACTCATTTCCCTCTCTGCATACATGGGATGCCTTTTCTCCGCGTGATGTTCAAGTCCGGGATAATCAGTTTCTTCAATTATTGATGATAGAATGGCATATGACAAGATGAGAGCGTACTAAGCCAAAATGACCGCAGTAAATCGATAGTGCATCGGTGTTGATCGAAGATGTGATCCATGTTGGGTTGACATATTCCATATTCCACGATGCGTATTCCAGAGAAAAGATGCCGTTGAATTCGTTTGTGGCATCCCAGTCGAGTCGAAAGCCACCAAATGCACCAACAGAGAAGGCAGAGTGTCTCAGTTCCGGGCATGGGGTCGAAAATTCATTCGCGACGAATATGTTTTGCAGTCGCTAGGCGCGTAATGAGTTTAGCTGATTTGGTGGATTTCGAGAGGTGGGCGAAGAAGAGCGTTGTGCGGCAGTAGCGTTCGCTATTCCGCCACACTGGGATCCCCTTTCGCTACGAATAACCACGGAACAGCGCCTCCTCTCTTCAATTTCATGCATTTTGATAAACAGAACAGCCGATGGCATCATACATTACACGTCGTTCCATTCATTTCTGGAACTAGTCTAGGGTAGAAGCGCATCTTTGATGAGCGAGAATTTGGCCTCGCAAGGCTCTCCTTTTCTCTTACATAAGCATTGCTATTCTGCTCCAAAAAATGATTTAGTGCTTGGCTGATGGCGGTGCTCGACACTCGAGTACTGGATCGCCGCCAGGCGGGTTTGATCACCTGTTGCGCCGAGGCCATGCTGTTTACCTCCCATCCTTTATCCGGAACAGTACTTGTATACACTCCGATAACTACTAGTACTGGCAACTACAACTTCTCATGAATCTCTATTCGGACATGCAATCATCAGAGACAATGTTGTAAATTTTTGCTTTTTAATTCGTTTTCCTTTTCATGTTCTCACGAAGGCTTGAGCCGCTATTGCTACTGCTATCTGTTCAACAAGTAAACGTGAAAACTTCTTACCCGTGAGACTTCTTAGATCCAAAATATTCCTATCATTTTACATTTGCAAGCATTCCACTTGGCACCTCTACACATGGATGAAAACATAAATGTGCAGTATGAATGTTGATCAGTTCCCGACGAACCCACTCAAAGTTGTACTCTAAAAAATTTGATCCAAGTGGGGTCTTACTCCGCTGCCTGGACGGAGAGGGAACTCTTGTTCCATTTTTGCCTAAGAATAAGAATGAAGAATGTACAGAATGTACAGGGTGAGCCGAAAAAAAGTCACTGAGAAAAATGCACCCAGAAAAGAATCAGGGCGTAGTTTGGATTAAGATTTATGTTTACTGTCTCAAGATTGACGAAAAATAACCCTCCAGAATGGTCTCTGTCAGTTTTATATACATGTACAGGCCGAATGACGCTGAGTGAAGTCACTGCCGGTGGCGCACAAGTGGTTTGGGGGCCGTATCCGAGAACATATCCGTTGGAAATGAAATCCAGACGGATATGTAACCGCGGCTTGCCCACTTTTCCAATCCTGCGATCCAAGAATGGTTGTACCAGTTTGGGAACATACCCACGGACGAACTTTCCGTCTCAACGCTAACTTTTGAAAGTGTCCGCTGCTTTGCGATTGGAGCAGAGTTTCTACAATTTCTCAACAAAGGCAATTGTATGCAATTGCCTGGAAAACGATTTCATTTAGGAAATTGGTATGACTTTCCAGCTAGTTGCACCCATACTCCTTATAATCAAAAAGAATTGGGAGTCTTCCACATTTTTTCACAAGTGACAGGGATTGTTCTACTACTCTTCCTCAAGAGATATCTAGATTGGTTTTCCAGAAGGAAAGTTCCTTCTGTAGGTTCAGGAAACGCCTTTAAGAGGTTTGCTTTCACTCAGAATTCTGGAATCATCTTGCACAAGAAGTCTCGACTGAGTCTGCGAATCGCATTTTTGAAAACTTCACCAAAGAGGTTATGACAAACTTGGACACACCCATTCCCCTGCAAACTGTCTCCAGATTACCTGCAGATAAATGTAATATCATACGTAGGTGCTGCATCAAGGACTACATATTAACACAGCATATGTTAGTAGGAGTGCTGTCGGAATGTCAAACAAAAAGTTTCTTATTCCAGATACTTGTTCTTTTCTATTAGGTTGATGCAAAAGAAATGGCGCTTCCTCGTGTTGACTACATTTTTTTCTCACAACCCTAACAGACGGCAGCCTCGGCAGACGACATAATAGCTTTGATTAGTGGGGACCATTGCCTATTGTATGGGCAGGTCCCCGAACTCCTGTGCAGGGAACTCGGAAAACTGAGAATCGAAGAACAAGAAAAACTTCGTCTTCGGGTCGTCATGTTTGACAATTTTTTTCTTGCAGGATAAAGGATCCCAGAGCTGGGAAAACTAGCAGAAATGTTACAATTTTCCTGTAGGATCTAATGACTACTCAATTGTTTTCCATGGAAATTATCAAAATTAAGACTATTTCATAGAATATTTCGTGTTTCACTCAAACATCACTATTTATCCATACAATGCTGCAAAGATGACAACTGCTCGGCGAACATGCTCAGAAGGAGGCAATCGGTAACAGTGTGAATAGCTAGAGCTATGCTGGAAATCATTGAGTTGTCAACCAAACCTCATTTCATGCCAGCGAAACCTTCATTTATTGATAAAACGAGTATCTCCTAGTAAACAATACTCCCATTTAACCCAAATATCCAGACGATTTCGTGCGGATTAATATTTTTCCGTTGGGAGGAAAAACTTCGGCGGACAAATTTTCTTGGATCGCAGGAAATTGCGGTCACGCCCACTTTTGCCGGTTTATCCCATTCAACCCATATTTCCAACTTTCTTGGATACGGCCCCAGGTCCAACACTCATCTAATATTTTTTGTAGCGCTTTCTCAACTAATCCGAATTCCAGAGGGGTTATGGACAAGCCCAGGTTTTGTGTATGACAAAAACCTACTAACCTCACTGAATGATATCGAAGCAACCGGATGGCCACTCGATGGAAACGATAAAATCACGTGTATCAAATCAAGAACCAAGTGAGCGTCCGTTCAGACTGTATCAGATTGCAAAAACGCAAAAACACAGTGAAAGCCCGAGGCTTTTGTTGTGTTAGACTTTGTAATCGAAGGATAGAACGATACAGGGTACCTCTGCAACAAAGCGCCGTAAGACCCGATCTTTCACAGCCCAGTGACACTCGTAGACAATGGCAAGCATGATATTATTATACAATAGATAGGTTTCATATCCTTCATAGCTTTGGACATTAGCATGAGGAGCAGACTAGTACGACAAAATAATCTGCCTGAAATAAACTGGGGAAAGATAACCGCAGAAAATCACTGTCATCCGTCGAGCGCAGCGGAGGTGCGCTTCGTCTGGATGACAGTGAATTTGAGTTCAGCTGGCAGAGAAGAAAAGTGGAGCACAGGATTGGGACACTCTCGTTCGGGATTTTTTACCGAGTTCAGCCGGCTCAAAGCTACAGAGGCACGTCGACCTATGTAGGGACAGAGGGTCGGCCGAGAAGTGGCCCTTCCCTGAAAATTCTCGAGAAATTATTCTTCCTTTANCTTGTTCAAATATCTAAAAAAACTACGAGGATTTCGTTTTAACATGCACCGTTCACGATAGGCTTGGAATTTTCTGATATGATATCTTATCTTTGGAAAGAATTATCAATGAGCGACTTTTTCTGACGAGTGAATCCACACACGACGGATTCACTCGTCACAAAAAGTCGCTCACTGATAATTCTCTCAGAAGTACCACAGCTACGATTTTTCATGAGCAAGCGGAAGAGTTATGTCGGGAGGAATCTTACGTATATGCAATTTCCTCGTCAGCTAACATTTTCCACTACAAAAAATATTACGAAAAATCACGAAAAAACATAGATCGTCAATCTTTGAGGAAATTTATGGGAGATTGTTTGAGGAAATTTATGAACGAATGTTTTGGAGTAGTTCAGGTAGCCCTCAATAATTCTAGGCCAGTTGCATCGCCGACAGCATCTGCATTCTCAAGATATCACAAATAAGACAAGGCATCCCTCTACCCCTGAACAGCCAAGTTCAAGTTGGATACGAATGGCTGTTTTCGGCTGCAATCAGTCAGTTTTCCCTAGAAGTTCCTACTCTCTTTTCGGAATATTTCACATTGCCAAGACCTGCTGCCTACGTTCACGTCCATCCAGGTGTTATTGGATCCTACGATCCCTTCTTTTACTCAGAACTTCCAAGTTTTCCGACATGGTTGGCTTCCCTTGGATTGCCTTCGTACTTAGCAATGCGTTTGTTCGTTTTCCCGAGATATGTCTCTGTAGTGGACATCCTCTTTCCTCTTCGTTTACTGTCTTCCTTTCTTTACAAAAACAGCAAACCTAATCGAGTATCCGCTTGGGCGAAGAAACCCGTTGACAATAAAGGCAGCATTATCGATTTTCCTGATCTACTCCACTCTCGTCTGTGTTGCTATAACGCAGTGAATCTGTAGTATCCGAGAACCATATTTCTATTAATTCCAACTTTCCTCACTACCTCCATTTCAAAGATTTTGGAAAACAGTGCCCAGTATGCAAAAACAGATTTTATGCGAAGTTATCTCATACAAAATTTTAGTTCACAAAAACAAACAAAACAATAAAACAAATGAACAATTCAATATTCGTATTCACGCGGTGCTTGTCTGACCCCACCTTCCTACATGAATAACATACATGAGAAGAGTAAAGGCGTTTACAGGACTTCCATACCTCTGAACGTATGACGTCAATTCCACTTGAGTGCAACTCGTCCATCAAATCGTCACGGCAGATGTTGAAAAAACCAACTGCACAGAAGAGACATATGAGGATAAGAAACAGCGGCCATACGATGAGAATAGTTGTATTTGCTCTGATGTTAGCTGAAATGGAATCATCAATTTACTCCCATTTGATTCAGCTAACGAGTAATAACCTTTCGTATCGAATAAAGCCAACAAACCTAGGTAATCGCTCCAGCGACTAGCGAACAAAAACGCCGTTTTTCCTCCCATTTTTTGTGTGAGTGGATAAGGGAATCNGGGGGGGGGGGGGGGGGGGGAGGCGTGGGAAAAAACTAGGGTCTTCGTCGTTTTGCGGACCCGGACAGGAAATAAAATTAATAAAAACATCAAATATAACTATAGTTAATTGATAAAAATTATTCAAAAAATAATAATGAAAATAAATAATTAAAAATATACGAATAGACAGTTTTTATCTATTTTGCAAAGTATTTCCAAAAATTCGGCGAACCATTCTCTTGGGGGGGGGGCTCCTGCGTCCGCGACTGGTAGCTGTTAGTGGAGGATTCCTTGCACGGTGGATTGCAGCAATATGGTAATCTGAGAGGGTAAAGCCAGTAGAGAGTGAGAACAGTGAAATTAGTGGGAAGTTGGGCGCTTGCACAGACAATAAGAGTGTCAAGACGCTGATGATGCTTAATTTGATGGATGAACCGTGTTCCCCACACACCAAAGACTCAGGCACTTTCCCCGGGTTGGCCAAAGCACCCTAAATGGCTTTCCTAGTATAAGGTATGCGGCCGGGCCGGTCTCTTTCCGCGACTTTCCCGATAATAAGTGAGCTTCATTCAAACTATAATAATATGAGCCGGGGCCTACCGGTGCCCGAAAAGAAAGGCCGGAGCCTGCCCAGTACCTGATAAGAAAAGGCCGGGGCCTGCCCGGTGCCTCAGAGTTGCCATCGGGCAATCCGGTGAAAGTGCCTGGATAAGCTCATTAAAAGAGATCATTTAAGGTATCAGATTCAGAGTAGTGGTGAAGTTATATACATACAATCGTATGGAATCCTCCTCAATCCATGCATTCGCATGCTCATTGGTGGTTGTGGCCTTGCTTTTCCTCTCTTGATTCTTCCCGCTTCTCGAATCGCCTCTGCAACACCCTCCATAGGTGACACCTCTGTCAGATCGACAACGGTTTTCATCACGGGCAGCACCATTTCGGACTGGAATACATTTTTTTCTAGAGAAAAACCTCTTCTCACACTGGGAGACTAGTCGTTCTATCCGCACCTGATCGTACAGTATCACAGCACAGTAACCAGATCGACAACAACATTTGTGCTCTTCTATGAGAATATAGCCGTCCACAAATGTTGTGTCCAGCGTACAAATCTCTTTTCCATTATCATCGTAGATGCAAGGCTCTGCTCTCGAAAAATTATGATGTACTGCAAATCATGGAAAACGTTACAGAGGAAAATAATCAGAGGCGGCGTGACAATGTCTCTAGCAGAAGCGGACCCACCCACGTAATTATAGCGGAAGTTGCCCAACTTTGACGCGCCATTCAATGTTTTCTAAAAAAATCAACAACTTGTTTGGTAGGGATTGGAAATGAAAACCAGGAATTCAGGTAGGTGGAATCAAGGTCCCGGAGAAACACCACACTGTAATTTTTTTACAGCTACTAGATATTTTCTCTGTCTGTTCAGGTTTAGCGTTCGTAAAAAAGCGCGCCAAAAAAGCATGACATCACCCTTGTGGAAGTTTGAAAAATTTTATTTCTGAATTCTGGTGTCTCCTGATTCAACGGTGCAATAATTTGTAAACAAATTTTGCAGGTATTTTTTGCGGTTTGAAGAGGACTAGACATAAGCCGTTTGGACAAATTCGGACAACGAACATGACGTCAAAGAAAATGCTGCGTCTGCAATTGAACACAATGTCACCGCTTTACGCGCAAACACAAGAAAATCCGTGAAAGGGGAGAACTGATAGAATCTTGTGAGACGACTACGACTACGACTCATACCTATGCGGCTTATCATCAGATTCTTTCTCTATTTGCCACTTTTTTCCAGAAACTAGACCAATTGATGGTATGGTCTGGTAGCTCACAGAGGGCCCATGATCTGACATTGTCCGCAACT
>JARK01001366.1:229633-247857 GCA_000688135.1 Ancylostoma ceylanicum | reverse complement strand
ACACACACACACACACACACACACACACACACACACACACACACACACACACACACACACACACACACACACACACACACAAACTTTCGCTTTTATATATACAGACAGATACTCCTTTCCCTGAGCCTCATTCTATTTGGTTCTTATTTGTACATAGTTGTTTGCGTTCTTAGCGGAACTTTTTATTTCCGGCAAGCTTTCGGCAATCAATGCCTTCGTCAGGCCTTAACAATAAGAAAAATTACGTAATCAGCAATTGCTCCGTAACAATCGAAAGAAAGATCTCGCATCTGAACATGAAAAGCTTCTCCCTATACTTTCTCTCAAAACTGTACAGATATTTGAAGTATCCAAGCGGGGGCCGCAAGCATTTTGATACCCCTACATTGATCGCTATTGGGGACTGGAGACGTTTTGCAGGTTGACTATCGTGGGTTGTGGTGCTGCATGTGAGACTTTGAACGCATAAATGCCTCATGAAGTAGGACAAGGAGAGGATTTTCCATAACTAAATACCACATCAGGGAACGGTCCGTTCTGGAAAGGGAGGGAATTGGATTTTCTTATCTCAACTTTCCTCAATTCCCTATTTATTTGGGGAACCATGGAACATGGAAGAGTCATAGATGAGGGGGGGGGGTGTTCTTCATTTGTTACGGATATTGCTGGTGAAGCCGCAATTCGCTGGACGGATGGACCTTCCGCAAATTCCAAGGCGGGAATTAGTGGGAGTATCGTAAAGGACTGGAAGTTTGAAGGTCGAAAGCTGGGAGACCTTTGAAATACAGGAAATTTGGAGGGATAAAGACAAGATGTATGACATGACATCATTTAGCTACTGCTTTCAGAAATCTAGAAGTTATTCTTCAGTTGTAAATGAAGTCTGCTCTAGCTCTCTCTCGTCCCAATTGCTTTATTTTTGAGCTTCCTCCGTTAACACTTCCTTCGGAAATTAACGTTAATAATGAATCTCAACCTCATCAACAGCATACAAAAATGCAGGCAAGCACTTACAATCCCAGCGAGCAAACGGTTTTAAAGTCTTCCGACTACGTCAGCCAAGCGGTGAATGTTATCCTACACATCAAAAATCTCAGGAACTTATTAACATGCACATGCACATGTTAACATGCAAAGCATGCAGACAATCTTACGATCTCACTTACACAATGAAATAGCTACGCGATGCCCAGAGGCCAACCCATTTATACTTTCGCTTACGAAATCAGCCTTAACACCTCTCTCAATTCCTCCTTATTGTTGATCTCTGGATTTTACCTCCTTATTTCCATCATCAACATTCCTTCACAAAGTGTGCGTGAGTGATGGAGGAAAATAACTGTAAAAGTCGGAGCCTGCTAAAACGTATGCCTCAATGTGAGGTGTCTCGAGAAACTCTCCGACGGATAGGATTGACTCAGCAGTGCTCGACGATATTCATCCAGTCGTTTTCGTAAGGATCTCATAGTCTCACATACGTCATTTTCTCCATGGCAATTTACGTGATTAGGTAAACCGTTCTCCGCGGCTGGCAAAATTTTCATTGATACAATACTGGCATCCTTCGGACATTTGTTTTCGTATATGCTGGTGGAAGTCAAGAGGTGCTTTAAAGGCAGTACCCACTAAAAAATTCGCCACTCAAATTCCCACGCTATCCTGGGTTTTATACCATGAGGAACATAGATAAAGTGGTCAATTGTTTCAGAACTCATAGTGGTTTCCGTTCATTGCTTTATAGCAAGCTGGCCGAGTTACGCAGATGGTGTAGATCAAGAAAGTCGATGACGCTACATTCATTGTCGACAAATTTCTTTGTGCGAATGGATATTTGACTAATTTTGCAGCCTATCTGGAAAAGAAAAATCACAAACGAAAAGGAATTAGAATGTTCACTGCAGAAACATACCTCATGAAAAAAGCAAAACTTACGGTTAACTGCGAATAGCGAAGAAAGTGAAATTTGCACCACATTTGAAAATTTGACACTCCTGAGTAAAACAAGGGTTCATTTGGTCCAATAACAATTGACAGGACCTAAATAGAGGGAAGCAAATTATGACAATAGAGAACATTCTGAAATGAGCATGAGAAACAAACGTTACCTTTGGAAAACTGACTGACTGCGGCAGAAAACAGCTGATTTGCACTCCGCTACAACTCGCTTGGGGAAACCCGGATACTTCATTCAACTTATTGTATCTTGAGAATGCAGATGCCCTCCGCGGTGCAACTTGCACAGAATTAGTGGTACTTTCGTTCAGACCCCAGAACAAAATTTCTTCAAAATTCTGAACATGAAAATTATCGTGGATGCTGCCTTTAACACGTCCGCGACAGCGTGCACAACCGATCGTTCACGCTCTATCTAATGTTATATCTTCCTGAAACACTCGTAGTTAGCTAGATCCTTCGTAGTCGATAGTAACAGATATACTGCAGTTCTAGACACGTGGAGGGCGAAGCACAGCTTTCCTCAAACTTTTTCATCAGGTTTCTCGTACTAGGAAAGCTAATACAACAGCAAACCTTTTCAAGTATTCTAACAGCGACAAATCAGTGGACAACAGACATGGAAGGAAATTCCTAGAATAACGAAAGAACGGATACCTCCAAAGAAAAAGCTAGCTCTTTATAAGGAACTACTATATAGGTATGATTCGAGCACGGGTCCAACTTGTGCAAAAGCGCGTGTGTTCCACGTGACGGATCGCGCGAAATCTGCGCTGTCGCAAACGTGTGGAGGCAGCACCCGTAGAAATATTTGCACTGGGGATTTCTCCGAATTTCGGGGTTTTGGGGACGGAAAATTCGTAGGCAGGGATCAAACTGCGTGGAAGACACGAGAAATGCAAAAGGTAGAGGCGCTCTTTTCCATGTGTCGAAGGTGCGGACGAGTGCTCCGCTATAGGGTGTACATGCGTCTCGCCACGAAACACTGTGAATGGTAGGCATTGCGTGCATCCACTGCGCTAGACCGCCCACCGCTATAGCGTTAACTGGCGCGTCGAGCCGTTGAAAACCGTGTCCGCGGCAGCGATCCTGGTTTCTCTGCAGGTAGGTCATCATTCCTTGTGTTCTTTTCACATTTACATAACGGCGGGAGTTGGACGGTCCCCCACATAGGATGGAACGTGTGGCAGTTCATAAGCATTGGAAAGACCAAATCGTTTTGACTCACGAGTATCATTTACGATTGACGGGCCTGATGACGGTTATCTTCTCTTTCTCAACACCAATATGATGCTCACAAGTGGTCAAAACGAATAGTTATAGTACAAGAAGGCCGCACATACATCTTAGTGCATTCAAGAAGCGTTTATCTCAACTGCGTGAAAGCAAGTGTGGCACGGAACCTGATGAAGACCAACACAAACTACGCACGACTACTGATGTAACTGTAGAAGTGACGATAACTTGCATTCTTCATGAAAACGGATATGATATGGTTCTTGCCACATCTTGGCTCCCACACTCTGCAGCGGATAGACTATCACTCATCCTACCCCATGTGGGGGACCGTCCAATACGCGCCGTGAACCAAATGGTGAAACAATCTGGCTTGCCGATCCAGCTGGTGTTCCGCCCACCACCTACATCGAAGCACCTCTCTACCTCCATCAGCATAAAGGAAAATACTTGCCCCGGAGCAAGATGCAAGTATTGCTTAAGACGAATTGAATGATGACCAAATCGCTCTGATTGGTGCAGTTCTAAGGAAGTTATGGCAAAACGACGGTGAGCGACGGTACCTTTGCGGAGCGACCGTCGCTTTTTGACATTCCGTGAGCAGTATTGCATGAATTCTTTCTTTACTCAGCACAGCTCCTCCAAAAATTGAATCTGAGCAAAGTAGCTGCATTCAAAAAACCAAAATTTAGCAACTTAGAAATACTTTCTTCATTCATTCATATCATTTTGTTTCACCCAATTAAGATTAAATTTTACTCTTGATATAACTGCACACTGTGTAATATCCCCCTATATAATAAACGGCGAAGGTGTTTCGCAATAGTCTGTCTGTCGCCGGGTGAATCACCGCAGCAGGGAAGCCGAGGGGATACGGATTTTTCGAGTTTTTCAATAGAATTCTCTGTGTTCTAGGCATATATTCGCAGAAGAAGGTAAGATAAAGATTGACGGAGGTCTCAAGCACATACATACTGGATAGAGCGTTACTCAAATTACCGAGAAAGAAAACTTGGGAGCGAAGATTTAGCATGCATGCCGTCAAGATGCTTGAAATGCAGGCACATTTAGAGCTCAGGTGAACAAATTCAAAAAAAGAAAGTCGAACGTCTTTCCTCCACTCATCTTCTTCACAAGTTTTTTAAAGCCCAACCAACTTCATACGCAATGCATCCAAGCAAGCAGAAGCTCGTATGGAACTGTTTTGAATCGTTTTGATGCTCATTCAGTGGACGCAGAGTCTCACCACAACTTCTTTTATACAACTCTTCAAATAGAGGGACTGTCTGAAAATTGTGCATTTGAATGGCTGCAAAAGCATGAAAAATATGACTGAGGGAGTTTTGCAACACGGTCGGGCGTTGATGTTGCCACGTGAAGGAGGAAACGGCATAAGGCCAATAACCATGAAGGAAATAAAGCTATGGAAATAATTTTCCCCTTATAGCTTTCGGCACCTTCGATTTCCCCTTTGCACAATTTCCTCTCTCTGCATACCAGCAGATGCTAAAGATAAAGGTGTCGGGAAAGGGTCTCATGACCACATCCGGATTAAACTTCTAGAAGAAAAAGAAAATCACCTAATTGCACTTCAAATGAGAAGGACCGGAGACTATTTAGATAAGAGGAAAAGGTATCAGAAATTCCGTCAGCAAATAGATTCACCTAAGAAGCCGATTCAGTCGAAGATAGCAGGATAGGAGATCCTTATTCCGAGTCCTTGCGCAAAGAAAAAAATTAATAAAGTAGACTCGCAGAAAATCACTGTCATCCGCGAAGCGCGGAGAAGCTGCGCTTCGTGTGGATGACAGTGATTTTCTTCCGAGTTCAGTTTGCCCAGAGGTAACGTGGCACACGGGTCCGAGACGGAGCGCCGCGAAGCGGCGCTCTGGCTCGGGTTTATTTTCTTAGAGTTCACTTAACCCAGAGGTGACGTGGCACACGGGTCCGAGACAGAGTGCCGCGAAGCGGCGCTCTGGCTCGGGTTTATTTTCTTAGAGTTCACTTAGCCCAGAGGTAGCGTGGCACACGGGTCCGAGACAGAGGCGGGTTTTTTCCAATTTACAATAGTTTTTTCGATGTTAAACGAATACTTCCGCAGAAGAACAAGAGGAAAAGGTTGACGAACGTTCCTTTTACCCACTTCTAAAAGTATTTCGCAATTCATACGGAATTAAAGCCAGAGGGTGATGTGTTTGCGCGTCTTACTACTGTGATCAAATTTCAAGCAATTTTGAAGTCCATGTGGAGAGAATCAATTTGACAAGACTCGGGAATCTCTCACGTATTCATGTTGCATATAAGTTCCTTTCGTGGAAGCATCTGCCTGCATTCATCACAAATCAATTCAGTGAAATAAAGTAAGCTCACGCTTTCTCAAACCTACAGTGACGTTCAGATCCTTTCAAGAACAAAGCAGCAAAAGCAGAGTACTACAGATTTTTCTTTCGAAACTAGGGAATTTAAAGGAGTCCCTGAGCATAACAATATATGAGAAAGAAGTGGCGAACCGCAATCATATGAGGGTCATTCCGGGGAACGAGGATAAACCGATTGTCAGGTGCAGGATTTCTCCATGAGCATTATTGCTAACGGGTTTAAACCGATAGCTAGCTTCGAAGTATTTCAGTGAACCAAAAATGGGAGAAGGACCAGGGTTACACAAAAAAGATTTGCAGAAAATCACTGTCATCCCGCGAAGCGCGGCGAAGCTGCGCTTCGTGCGGATGACAGTGATTTTCTTGAGATTGGGCTGAAGGTAAAGTGGCTTACAGTTCCTGGACAGAGCGCCGCGAAGCTGCGCTCTGGACAGGGATGTACGTACATATTTTAATAGTTTCGTTGGGCAGTTACTCATCCCGCGAAGCGCGGCGAAGCTGCGCTTCGTGCGGATGACAGTGATTTTCTTGAGGTTGGGCTGAAGGTAAAGTGGCTTACAGTTCCTGGACAGAGCGCCGCGAAGCTGCGCTCTGGACAGGGATGTACGTACATATTTTAATAGTTTCGTTGGGCAGTTACTCATCCATGGAAGCGCGGCAAATTTAAATCACGGATCATCATACATGCCCTCCCATAGCAGATGAAAAGGTTTGGACAAAATTGGCTAGGACCAACGAAACAGAGGTTTTGGTTTTCTAACTCAACTTGATCCGACTCTGCACGGACGGATGGCAATGGAAAGGGAGTCCTTATGGAACCTTATTAAATCCCTACACTTGCCTAATCTAAGATACTATTGTCCATTCTGATGCTGAAATATGTGAAAAATTATCTGCACAATATCGTATGTAAGCTAGATATGTATGTGGCTGCCTTTTTAAACACTCTGTTTTTTTTCTAGAGTTTTGCATCTCTGAGGTTGAAATGTTCCGTAAGGAAAATACTCTATTTGTGCAGAATTCCCTTCTTTCGCGTGTTCACGAATAAAATTATAGCGCGAGTATAGCTCGTTCCACGAATGTCGAGTTGCAACTTCGGAAAGAAAGGCATTAGTGTATGAATACCTACAAGCTTTAGGTGCTAGTTATGAAATTTGCACTTGAGTTTGATTGCCGTTTTTGCTGGATCGCACGAAGGAACCTGTTTCGAGAGCTGCCCACCTTCGCAACATTATGTTTCACACTTGGATGTCCTACATGTATTAGGTTCATTTCTACGTGCTAATGTTGTCATTCAAAGTTGGGGAGAGGGGGAGGGTGAGGAAGGACAGGAGCGATCAAGAGCCCAGAGTGGTCTTTGGATCACTCCACGCTTTGTATTCTCATGTTGACGGCTCATCTCCCATTTTACTCCACCTTACTACTCTTGGAGTAGAACCTCTTGCCCAGCCTTCATTTTGAACACATCTCTCATTTTCTGGTTCTGATTTTTAGAAATTCTTGATGTCATCAGAGACGTAGTGTCCTCCATTTCAACAGTGAGGAAAGCGCTCCTTGCACCATACTTCCGCATTTTCTATTCAGAGCCAACTATTTGTGTGCGGACTGCGTGATACACCGCTCATTCTCTTTGCGAACTTTTCTTGCGTCCTCGATTTCCCATCCTATTACTTCAGGTTACCTGTCCTTTTTTCACCTTGTGTAAGTATTGCGCTCTTCTTTCCATCCGGCCATAGTCACACGAGCGATAGGGTAGCATTTTTATATTACCCAAAGAAACGATCTCCTTCGTCACCTTACACTGTCACTTTGGACATAATATTGCCACAATTATCTTGCTTAAGAGCTTATTCACTTCAACAGATTAACGAGAGTGGTCCCGGTTGTATCATTGGAGGGGCGAGTAATCTCATACTCTTCAGTATGTATGATTACCCATGGTAACAGCTATGTGTGGGCATCGTCACGTACAAGTAACCATGCGGATGGGGATCCAGTAAAGGCCAGATTCGTTTCGTGAATACTTTTACCATACCGGGGCAGAAGTTCTAACTAGATTTTGATGTACAGCCATCGCCGTAGAATCTGAAAAATTTCGCGGGATCCGCGGTATTTGCGGAATTTCTTAATAAGTTGCTCCAAAACAATTTTTTTTTTTCGAGGAACTCTTGCACAATCTTCGAGTGCAGGACTTGATTCATCCATTTATAATAAAATTGGTTTCCCTCTGCCGCGGCTGTCAGCAGCGATCTAACAAATTCACTAATTATTGTGGCCCCGCTCTCTAATTATAGGTCAGTCACTGAACACTCATGCTCAAGTCGCTAAAAGAAATAGGAAAACTAGTTTTTTTCTTTTATATACAGTATATGAGTAGATCATCTCCCGACATACAGGGTGCGGCAAAAGTATTGTCCGCTTGAAATTGTTTTTGAAAGCATCGGTACTCGGCATAGATAGGACCACTTTTCTCCAAAACATGCAGAAAACAATGTAGCAAACAAAACGAGGCCATGCCCTTTAGATTTTGTCTCCATTCTTGAAAGTGGCTTCCCGAAAACCAAAAGGGAAGACGCAACTGATGCGCCGCAGACATCGTCGTCGAATTCATCCTTTAATTCTTCTGAATAATCCAACCACAAGTCCACACTGTAGTGAAGTGTAGTACATGTTTGCATCTTCGAAGTGCCCATATGGTACCTTCAAACGGTTTGAAATCGAAACAGTAAGGTGGCCACCATTTTGAACTCAAGGAGTCCAGGATCGTTTTTCATAGCAACACCCCTTTGCCCTCTTCACGTTGTAAGCTGGAGAAATATCTTGTCAGAAGAGGAACGGTTCACCACTGAACCAGTAATTGATGCGGTGGGCAATACGATTTTTCAGAATATCGCTTCGGCGATAAAGTGGTATTTCTAACGCTAGAGGCGACGAGAATGAAATGGAACCCCTCTGCGCCGTTAACAAAAATGAAAAAAAGATAGTGAATTCGTCACAGATACAGGAGGGACCGCTACGCTCCATTGGTATTGTTGTGAAGTGCAAAAAATGTACGATTTCCACTGTTTCGACTCCATAAAATCGTCCTGGTAGAAGTCCTGGATCGAGCTAAAGATGACTACTTGCAGTGTGGCACTGAAACCTTCATTCGTTTTCCACTATGATGACTTATGAAAATAGGTATAAAACTGAATAAATACATAGGTCTTTCGTCTTTATATTTTCCTCAATATCCTGCACAACAGAACGGTTCCAATTTAGCTTTTATCTTATTTCGATTTCTGTATAATTTATGTTTCATACAAAGCGGACAATACTTTTGCCGCACCCTGTACATGTTCATACTAGATTGACTGGAAAAATCCGGATTCCCTTCTACTTTAAAAGCATAGCTTCTTGAATTTTTTAAATATACAAAGATTTAGATCACTGACATGTCAGTACTTTGGCGAACTAACATATACTTATCCGCGCCTTGGCCCTGATCAAGATTTACGCAGCCTTCTTGGAAATTAGGAGGTTGCGACGTAGAAACAGGTTCTTTTTGGGCTAAAATTTCATCTGTTCAATATTCAACTATGAAAACTTACTGTTTCAAGCAATTCATAGGGGTTCCGTTCTGGTACTTCATTAGTACTTCTTGTGCACATCTAGGAAGATCAGTGGCGTTCACCAAGGTGACGCTACTTAGCAGTTGCATCTGGTTGTATATGCTGCCGTGCGCAATTTTTCTATTTCGTTTTTCGAGAAATATGTACTTCAACGTTGATGAAAATTGCAAAATTGGGCAGTCGATTCGGTTTAGCTATTTCTCCAGAAAACATCGGTAATCGTTTCTTAGAGGGACTTTTTAATTTTTCCGAAAATCCGCTGCACTCCATTATCTTTGCCCTTCATCCACTATCAGCATCCTGTACAGGTGCTTTGCTGAAGTTTACTGAAAATCTCTGAGTCACATTTTCGGCACAACTTAGTTCATGGTGCACCTTTCTGATATAATGGTTATAAGTACGTAAGCTAGGTTGTAAAATAGTTGTGTACATACATACTTTCCCTCCAAGAAAATTACCACTTATATGCGCAAGAGCTACAGGAAAGATCGAGGCTTTTTCCTGCTTTATGGAGAAGAACATGGAGAAATGTTAAGGAATGAGTTTTCAAGATCCATAAAATTGCGATTTGCTCAGAAATTTCCAAATCTCTTCGGTGTGCGTAACTGTGACGAATAGATGTACTTCTGGTCACAGCCGTTGTTATTGTAATATGGTCTTGCTGTTTGTTTGAACCGATCTCTCAAAATGAAGAACTGTTCCGATCAATTTTCGCCTTAGTTGTCGAGCACATTCGCTGGCGCTAATCGATGTATCGATTCCTTGTTTTTGCAGTTGTAGGAGTATGTTTCTATTTTCACAGTGTTACTACCACTACAGTTGTTAGGTCCAGAGAAGCACGAGTGAAAATTCCCTAAAGTGGAATACTGTTCACCATCAATGGAAACTAGATGACGAGGACCTCTCACAATTAAACTTCAAGCTCTCACCAGAGAAGGATACTAGGGGGGGCCAGCGATCCGTAACGAGATGCACGTCATCAGATACAGTTTTTGATGCTGATTACGAATCCGTTTTCCTTATCTGCTGCGGTGCCCCGTATTAAGAGTTACAGCGGTTTTCCTATACAGATCTGCAGCGTGACACCTTCCAAGGATATCTAAAGCGTCTGGTTCAGGTGAGTTGTGGCGCAGTGGTAAGCGTCTCGTTCCATAGCAAAATGTCCCCTTGTTCGATCCTGGGTGTACAAGGCATTTTTGCATTTTCTTATTCAATGCAAAATTTCATTGACACAAACTTTCAGTACTGCTACATTAGCTTCCCTTTTATGATTTGGAATTTTTAAGCGTGGGGAAACATTTGTGGAAAATTTTCAAAACCAAATTTTGACAGCGCTGTATGGAAACCGCTCACGGTTTTTTGGGGTAAAAAAAAACGAATTCTAACGCTCGGTGTGTTTATGTGGTAAGATTATACGGAGTGATTGGAACAAGGCAGTTTCTCGCAAAGTGGTCGGCGAATGAAGAGGAACTTGGTTTCTGTAAGGGCAATGTGCAAGAAGCTTGGCATTTTGCACACTGTGCACCGTCCTACCAAATGTGTCCATGCGATTCTACGTTTCGTTTTTCTAGCAGAAAAATCCATAAGCAGGTACCTCTCGAAGTGCTGTGAAAATTAAGGGATAAACATATCACATGAATTGCGCTCAAAACTCCGTAATACGTGATTATAAGTGAAGAAGATGACGTGGCAGTATTCAAAATCATTTTTCCACAAAATATAAAAGTGAATGAAAAAGTGAAAAAACACTACCCCTAACAGGATTCGAACCCTTCATCTTCTTCACTATGAACGAGACACTTGCCACTGCACCACAGCCGATATGGTTGATGTTGTTTTATCATCCTCTACAAAGCCTCTTCCCATACGATATTTGAGAATTTCTCCATATTGCCTACCTTCTTCACCGCCATTTCCACTCACTTTGCTCCCCGTTTCCCTGTGGAATCTCTCCAGCTATCTTTCTCACCCAGGCGTACCGCAAGCCTCGTTTTTCACAGCAAAAACGGAGAAAAATCGCTGGAACTCAAAACGGGGAACCCCGCAGCGGGTAATGGGTACATATTTGGAATCAGCGTCAGAAACTGCGTATCGTAGTAGACATATTATTAGGATTGGCTGGGCCCTCCTAGTATCCTTCCCTCGTCAGTGTTGTGAATCCTGAGCATATCGTAGGATTTCATCGAATACCATTTCTAGCAAGATAGTCGCATAGGGAAATCTAATAGAATATGATCTCCTTGTGCAAAGTATTGCATAATTAACACGGTAGTTACCATGTACATGCGTTGATATGCATGTAACAATAAATAAATAAATAAATAAATAAATAAATAGATAAATAAATAAATAAATAAATAAATAAATAAATAAATAAATAAATAAATAAATAAATAAATAAATGTACCTTACAAACCCTTGTGAATTTTGTGAGCAGCGCAAACTCCCTCGGCAATGTATTGACGATTTCATTCTACAGATTTTGTGACAGAAAGAAGTGCTTAGCGCTGTACTTCCACCTTGTTACGTGCTTAGTGGAGAGCATTGTTGTAGGATCCCGTAGGTTCAGCAAAGTCTCTTCTTCGAGCTCGAGAAGATCAACTCATGAGCGTTTTTGAAGGTTCATCCGTGGCAGGAAGAAACCTCGCTCGTAGAGATGTTTAACCGTCTAAAATTTTAAATTCGAATCTAAATAGAGACCCCTTTTTAGTTTTTCTCCAAAACACGTTTCACATGGGATCAGAGTACATAGTTCATCAAGCAAAGACAATCTTCGAGTGGCAAATGATCTGACAAGGGAAGGATTATCAGTGACCGCAACCATTCTTGATGCGATGTGTACGACTTTGTGCAGTTTTTAACGCTGATCTCGAATCCGTAACCCAAATTCCCTGCGGGGTTCTGTGTAGTGAGTTACATCCATTTTTTTCCGTTCAGATGTAATATGTGGTACTCTTGCATGGGCCCCAGGCTATGCTTGTTAGCCGCTCTAGTGCCTTCAAACTTTCAACTATTGCATGCTTTTGAAGGAAGCAAGGGTCTTGCTAATAATTTGCCGATAGAGCGCCTTACACCAATTTACGCTCGCTTATGAGGACAGTGAATGAGTCAGTCACTAGCTTTAAGTACTGTCCTCATATATGAACTCAATTAGTGTAAAGTGACTGCATCTGCAGCGCACTAGCAAGGGCACTGTTCCATTCAGAAGCTCTTGAAGGCAGTGTGTCACCTCGTTTCGCATGTTGGAGATATCAACAGATCCTTGATCTCCTTGCCACGCTGATTCCAAAAATGTATATAAAATGTCACAAAAATGACGATAAACCCGTTTTTGAGAGGGTCAAAAGTGCAGTTCAGGGAACACCTGGGCGGAGCGGTCCGTAGGTGTGCTGGCTGGCCGCCACGCCTGCAACGGCGGCCAACGAATTTTGACATGCCAGATCGATGAGATCAACGGCTTCACACGTCAGCTCGGACGAGCAAACTGTTACAAGCCCCCTACAGACCCCGTCCCGGAAAACGGGTTCAAAGACCGTTTTATGACATTTTATGTATATCGCCGAAATCAGCGCGTCAAGGAGATTTCCGATCTGCTAACAGCTCAAACACGAAAACGAGGTGACACACTGCCTTTAATATTTCGAGGACACCAAAGCAGCTACCAGGCATAGCCTGGAGGCCATACAAGCGTACGGTATATTACATCTGTGCGGAAAGAAATAGGTTTAACTCACTATGCCGAACTCCGCAGGAAATTTGGGCTAAGGATCCGAGATCAGCGTTAAGAACTGCATAAGATAGTACACATCCATCATGAATGGCCACGGCCACCAAGTATCCTTCACTTGTGAGGTATCTGCTACAACGGCTTGTTTGTGTAACAACATACTGTCGAATGATGAAACTATTTACTCCCAGACTCTTTTTTTTTTCTCTTTCAGAGACTGTATAGAAGGTTCGAAAGCTAGGGGATCTGTCTGTGCTCAGTTTGTTCATAAGTATCTTATGTAGGTAGCACGTACACTTTACTACAGCTATGCAATATGCTTACTGTGCGAAATAAGCATTGGCATCAGTCGACCGGCAGCTGAGAGCAAATTTTAGTGCTCATACAAAGAAGAACGATTAAAATTTTACTTAGCGTCTGAATTTTCTTCACCCTTCAGAACGTACACTGAACAGTTGTGTGAATAAATGTCATGGCACTACTATGCAGGATTCCACAGGAATTCCTTGTCTGAGGAACGGTAGATTGCTAGGTAGATTAGCCATAGGGCGCAACACGAGATGGTCATTGACCAACAGGACTTAGTAGGAGTTGGACAGATTCAGGGGAACATAGTACCAGCGTCAACATGTACAACACGCCAGGCCAGTGGGGTGTAGTGAAAAGTCAAAGTCTAAATCATAACACGGGTCATCCCATTTTTGCGAAATTNCACGAGATGGTCATTGACCAACAGGACTTAGTAGGAGTTGGACAGATTCAGGGGAACATAGTACCAGCGTCAACATGTACAACACGTCAGGCCAGTGGGGTGTAGTGAAAAGTCAAAGTCTAAATCATAACACGGGTCATCCCATTTTTGCGAAATATCATGTGATTCTGAGAAGTACAGTTCCTAGTGCACCTACTGTAAACGCACAAGATGATGTCATGGTCCAAAATGGATGTGAAACTCGTGTCCACCTGTCAAGTAATCCCCAGTTTTCAGCGTCCAAGATGCTCAGAAACGCTTTGCGCGAGGTTGCAGCACGGTCCATGGCACCCCTGTTTTAGGCAGCATCACTGAGTTGTAGCAGCTAACTGCTGCCTAAAGACCCGCCACCTTCATAGATGTATCATAGTTACAGTTGAAGCACAATGAGACCAATATCCGACTACCACAAGTTCTGGCAGAAATACTTTCGCCACGTGTGGGCGTGGGGCGCGCAATCGCATTGGAGCACGTTTTTTCCCTCGACCTAAAATTTTTGCAAAAAATTCCACTACTTCGAAGAAATGTTTCGATGCGGTGTTAACTTCAAGAAATGCGCCCTGGGAGTAGCGATTCTCCCCCAAAGTGGCATCCTTCGTTTTTGAGAAAGCGTCTTCGTTTTTGAGAAAAACCGTCATTAACGGTCAAAAAGTGGTTTTTGACCATTTTTTGACCATTAATGACGGTNAAGAAATGTTTCGATGCGGTGTTAACTTCAAGAAATGCGCCCTGGGAGTAGCGATTCTCCCCCAAAGTGGCATCCTTCGTTTTTGAGAAAGCGTCTTCGTTTTTGAGAAAAACCGTCATTAACGGTCAAAAAGTGGTTTTTGACCATTTTTTGACCATTTTTTTTGTTTTTCCAAAAACGAAGATGGTTTCTCAAAAACGAAGGATGCCATTTTGGGGGAGAATTGGTTCCCCCTGGGCGGACTTTCTGGAGTCGACAGTTCATCAAAACTCTCCTTCGAGCTTGAGAAATTTCCTGACAAATTTTCCGGGTTGGAACGAAAACGCGCCCCAATGACAATTTCCTGTTCCTGACAGGCTAGATAACAAGTTCGACCCAGTTCTCGCGNGGTTCCCCCTGGGCGGACTTTCTGGAGTCGACAGTTCATCAAAACTCTCCTTCGAGCTTGAGAAATTTCCTGACAAATTTTCCGCGTTGGAACGAAAACGCGCCCCAATGACAATTTCCTGTTCCTGACAGGCTAGATAACAAGTTCGACCCAGTTCTCACAGGTTCCAACATTTCAGTGTTTTGATTAGTTTTTCGAAGGTTTCGGCTTACAATTGAGGTAAACTGGACTAAGGGGCAATTTATACTGGATGCGTGCGACTGAGACGCTTGCGACTATATGATGAAGAATAGAGGCTAGTCGCATCGCAGTCGCATAGCAGTCGCACGCGTTTTCGCGACGGCCGCGGGATCTTTTCATTTAAGATTTCATGCCGTGTTGACCGGTTTTCATAGAAAATCTCTCGCAAATGGATGCGTGCGTCTGATAGTCGCATCTGGTATAAATTTCCCTTGAACCTCCACAAATCGTACGCGTTGCTAAATGAAATATCATTCTTAAACTTGATTGAAAGCTATTTGTATGACTTTTTCAATATTTTCCGGGAGAGCCAAAATGTGTGGGTACTTAGTAGCCTATTTCTGAATCAAATTGGACTTGGTAGTACCCAGCCAGTGGTGACCACCTCGTGCTGTGCCCTGATTAGCCAGTTACTTTCTCACATGTTAGGAAAAGCTGCCATGATTGATTCTCATAGTGAGAATGATTTCAGCGCGGCTATAAAGAGATACGGGGCGCGTGTGGCGCAGTGGTAAGAGGCTCGCTGCGCACGCATACGGTCAATGGTTCGATTGCGTCCGTGGCCAACCAAACCATCCATCTCCCCGGAATCGGTGGATTTATACCAAAGAAGTCTGGGAGAGTGAAGCACTGAGTTCGTTTATCGGATGTCCCCCTCAAGTCACTGTATAAGGCACATACGCATTCAACGCCTGTATGGTGCTCAGGTGAAGTCGAGTGCTAGGCGCATCCCACGAACGGGATTGATCAACTCCGACCACTATATCCTTTTTACCCTTCAAAAAGAAATACATTGCTCAGATATGTTCTCCCAGGCAATTTCAAGAATATTCTTGTCCTACTCCTTATTTGCGCCTGAGCATTTTCGTGTGAACAGAAACGATTTGGTCGGTTGCTGATTGACGTGCTATGAGCGTGCAGTCGATACCTCCGAAGTGGTGACCATTTCAACACATGTTAATCGTATTCAGTATTGGGCCCGCCTGCTGGTTCTATTCTCTCACTGCTGTTCAGCACGCAAAAAAAAACAACATACGCTCAGAGCCATTCTCCCGGTTACGCTTCCAAAACTCAATGATGGCACGTGGACAACGTTGTAACTGCTGCCACCGTTCGAATTTATAGTTGGTGTCGCTTGGCTGTGACCGTCACATCAATATAGGAAAGGGAGACAGTGGTGGGCTACCGTGGTTTCACTATTTTATTGAAAGTTCCTGGCCATGGGGGAGCCTTCAAAGACTTCTTATCAACTCCTTCTTGATCAAGTGAATCTATTCTTCCCCGTTCTATTTTTTCATCTAATTGCCCTACTTTTGACTTGCCATAGCTTGTCACAAATGAATATATTTATTTGGACAGTTATACCTGTTTCAGATGCAGCTGCAGCCGCAGTTGAATAGCGCCTATGAAGGGATTCCTATCTTCATCGTACCTCAGAGTGGACTCGGACCATCGGCTGTATCCCTCGCCGCCCTACAGCGAGCAGTTGTAAGTAGTACATCGAGCACCTAGTTACAACTATGAGAAAGACTACAATCGGCACAAACGAGTTTTTAGGAAATTAAAACAGCTCTCGCCAGCGCACCACAAGAGCCCAAAATTGACACTAGCAGTGAGTTTCGTTTCACAACTGCAATACTGTTCACGAGATTTCGAAAACCCGACGGTCGCTCATGGAGTCAGCTTCGCCCACCGTCGCTTTGCCGTAGCTTCCTTAGAACTGTCCCAATCAAAACGATTTGGTCACCGTTCGATTTGTTTGGAGGAGATTTTTCCGAGGACCTACCGAATGTTAGGGGGAACTTTCCGTTTACTGGTTTCTTCGAAGTAATCGATATAATGGACCGGGTCAGCAGTAGCGGAAACATGCGCAATGAACTGGAACTTGAGTTCGAATTCGACTACTTCGACTCGAATCCGCTGAGGCTACAGTATCGTCATCCAGATTCATCACAACGCTTACTTTACAGGATTACATCATCGAAAAGAATTCCTCAAATCATTGGCGCTTTGTCCCTTTACTGGCCACTCCCTCTCCGAAATCTTCACCGGTATTTGGAGTTGTCCTTTCAGGCTCCGCGATATGACACATATTCCAACATCATACCATTATCGGTTTCTGAGTAGTTTCACAAAACTTCCTTTCAGACAAAAATTCGAGAGACCATTGGAAACAATGTGAGCAATTCTAGAAGAGGGATGATATGCCTTCGTAATGAACGGGAACTTGAGAGGGAATGTAACGAAGATCCGAAGATACCAGCTATCAAACTGGTCACTTGAAAAGACGCCATTTCGTACTTGATGATTAATAATTTGGCCGAAAATGCTATGTAAATGTGAGATTTACGTCCCGATTTGGTGCCACTTAACATTCATTTCACACTCTTACAAATCTCTCGTTCATGTTTCAATACAAGCCGTAACGAGGTCCGAATAGAAATCGCGGAGGAATAACCGATCGGGACCAAACTTTGCACACAGATTCGCCCAGGTCCGGCGGAGGTTTTAGGTTGCCATTCGTCGGGAACTATCGATTGATTCATCGATTGTATTGATTTTATTGATTTTTCGCTATTTTTGCCCTGGGGTCGGTGAAGACATGCATAGTGGGGTTTCTCAATACGCTGAGCACGAAGATGACAACCATCTTGAGCTTGCACCGGTTTATTGATTCTATAGATTTTTCCCACTTTCGAGCAGGTGAAAAGGGGTTAACGAGATTCTTTATCATGCTGATCACCAAAATGATGAGATCTTCTTGTGTATGTATTTGTATCCTAATTAATCGCATCAGTGGGAAAAATTGGGGTAGTAAAACTCCCGAGCAAAGCCGGGTATGCCGTCTAATAGTCAATAACTGGATAGCGTACATAGCACATTCTGCCGATACAGTCACACCTCGAATGCACAGATGCACATTATGCTCTACATTCACGAGGAGATACAGGAAAAGAACATTACACTCATGATGTTCTTCTTTGGAAATCCTCAGTCAAATGCTTATTTCAATTCCCTATGCAGTGATACCGCGATCCACCGCGGGAATGTGGAAATCCATCGTGGGCATTTGCGAGCATAGTGCGGAAGTGACGTCACTACCGGTATTCCACCGCGGGCATGTGCGGATTTATCGCGGGCAACCGCGGATCCACCGCAGGAAGAAAGTTCAGAGTAATGACCACCTCGTGCCGCTCTCTGACATCGAACCAGGGTCAAGCGTGGTAATGATAAAAAGTGAGCCCCAATACG
>JARK01001366.1:211606-226081 GCA_000688135.1 Ancylostoma ceylanicum | reverse complement strand
GTGTGTGTGTGTGTGTGTGTGTGTGTGTGTGGTGTGTGGTGTGTGTGGTGTGTGTGTGTGGTGTGTGTGTGTGTGTGTGTGTGTGTGTGTGTGACGAAATTCTACGATTGGTGGGGAGATAAGGGTCCATCGCTGTGATAGGGATGCGCCGGCACCCAAAGTAGGGGGAGACGGGTCTATCGCTGTGATAAAAGTGCACTGACGCGCACAAATGGGGAGACGCTTCGAGGTGGGTTCCACGGTTATCAAGGTGTGCCGGCTTTCAGAGGTGAGACGTGTCCAATACTACGCAACGAGTGTGCCGGTATCCACTGCGGCTTTCTCTCCTACATGCTTTCCTTCCTCCTCTACACTAGCTCATTACTCCCTTCCCCACTCTCTGTCCCCTCCGTGTCTGAATAATCCACCACCTTCTTTCTGTTTACATACACCACTAGACCCTTATCACTTAACTACCAAGCACCAAACCGCCAGCTCAAAATAAATTATTCCACGTGACCACAGCCAGACTGGTGAATAATAGGAAAAAAGCTTCAGAGTATGCTGCCTCAAAAAAGAAGTTGTCGCACCAAAGCTCAAAAGTGATTCACATTTTAAGGTCTTGGCAAAATATTTACGACAATGATGTTTTGGGGTTTTGGGCCGTATTACCTATTGCGTTATGGGAAAATCCTCGTTGTTTAAAGAAATCGAATTGACATGCAACGTCAGTGAATAGTTAGTGTTACTTTTAAGGCTCCAAGCCAAGGTTGATGATTACTTTGAGGGTTGGGGTGAGAGTACTTTCTTCGCTGGGCGATGGAGAGCAAAAAAGCACAGTTAGTTTGGGTGAAAACCATCAAATCAATCTCATCCGGTTCTAGTCCGTAGGTTACCCTTTTTCCTTTGCGAAGAGTTAATTTGCGAGAATACCAAACATCCGTTTTGAGTTATTGTCCTACAGGATTTTTTTCCTTCATAGGGGACGGTACTTGTGTACGGACGTCCGTCACCTGTAAGCATTATTTTAGTTAATTTCTAAAGTTTACCTTCCTATAAATTTGAGCGAACCCCTGTGTTATTTTGTTTAGGCACAAGCATTAGACACGCCTCACAATCAACGTCTGCTTTGGCCCCTTTCCAGTAATCATAATCCTTGTCCAAAATGAAGGCGCGAGTGACGAACGTCTTGAAATTCTAGGATGCGGTGGCCTTTAGGAATAAGATGTAAGCATCTCAATACAAGGATGGTGACGCCGTTCCCCATTTCTGTTTGGCTGTCTCGAGGATTTTTTCCCGAAGGGTGAATAATTTTCTCCAAAAATTTCTTGATTCAAAAAGAAATTTTGGATATAAAAATTTTTTGGAGATCAGACAGGACGTCTTCCTGGAAATTGAAAATTGAAAACTTCATCGGCTCAACGCTTTGAGAACAACATTTACTCGATTATTCGTTTATTCGAACATTCGAATATTCGAACATTCGAATATTCGAATACTTGAATATTCGAATACTTGAATATTCGAATAGTCGAGTATACGAAGAGCGTGATGTTCGAATATTTGAATTCGAATACGTTCAAAAATTCTAGTTCATTTATTAATAATCATTCGAATGGTTTCGAGTGGCTGGTTCCGAGTGGAGTATTCGATGTTCGAATATTCGAGGATAGTTTTCCAATGTGTTAACTATGGGCGGAAGGTGCTGCCGCCTTTAAGAAACAGTTATTGTGCATAAAGGGTAGATATGATATGCCCACCAAAACATGCTTACAAGGGAAGGATTCTTGGTGGCCGTTGCCATTCGTGATGCTATGTGTACTACAGTGGCGGATGCAGGGAGGGGTGGAGGGAGGCCCGTCCTTGGAGAATGGGTTGCCGAATTTTTGAAATCACTTTACAATGCAAGTAAAAATCTTGAATTAGTTTACTTTTATTTGTTTATTTTTATTATTATTCTTCAAGTATCAACTTTTATAATTAATCATCAGAATTAATATTTCTATTAAGTTTATTTTCCATCTGGATCCCAAAACGGCGGAAGCCCATATTTTTCCCACGCCCCCTTCACGTCCATTTTCTGCGTCCGCCACTGGTGTAAAACGTGCTGTTTTTAGCGCTGATCTCGGACCAATCTGTATAGCACTCACACCCAGCTATCTGATAGGTGATCTTTCCCGAGGTCGCGACAATTCTCTTGAGATCAGATCCGGATCTCTTTTTGTCCTCTGAAATCGAACGGATAAATTGTGAAGTTTGGGGTCTGACAATTGGTCTGTCCCTTCCCCGAAAGGCACAAATGCGGCTCACATTGCCTTCCCACTCTTGGAAGTGAACCGAGACTCACATTAGCAATTATTACCATGCCTTTTGCAGATCTACAATATTTCAAATTCAATCAGACCAGTCGATGGAAGTATGCTAAACAGTCATTATGCGCGGAACCACGAAATTACCTAAATTGACAAATCCGTCGTTTGGCATGCATTTGACATGTGTGATGCAAAAGTGACCAAAACCCCGTTTTTGGGAGGGTCCAATGTGCAGTCTACGGACCACTTGGGCGGAGTGGTCCGTGAGTGTGCTGGCTGCCCGCTACTGCTGCAACGTTGACCAATGAGTCTTGACGTGTTTGATCGATAAGATCAACAGGGACCGTATCCAAGAAAGCTGGAAATATGGGTTAAATGGGATAAACCGGTAAAAGTGGGCGGGCCGCAATTTCCTGCAATCCAAGAGGATTTATCCGCCGAAATTTTTCCTACCAACGGAAAAATATTAATCCGCACGAAATCGTCTGGATATATGGGTTAAATGGGAGTATTGCTTACTAGGAGGCACTCTGTTCATCATAAAATGACTGTTTCGCTGGGATGGCTCAAAAACTCAATGATTTCCAACATAACCCATATTCACACTACATACTTTCATACTACATACACTACACACTACATACATTCAAGCATATTTACCAAAAAGTTGTCTTCTTTGCAGCATTATTTGGATAAATAGTGATGTTTGAGTGAAACACAAAATAGAAAAGAGCATCCGGACTGAGAAACGTTTTGTTTGACATTCCGACAGCAATCTTACTAACATATGTTGTGTTAAAGGCACCACACACGGAAACTTTCACCTTTGAGATTTTCACACTTTCAGAAACTTTAGCATACTCTGAAGAGCTCACGTACAACAAGAGCACGGGAAATGCCCTGTGTTCGGCTTAGTAACAAGTATAGCTCTGTGCCAGCGACAACTTTTGACGAGTTCACCGGTCGCTAAACGGCGCGCCTTTCCTATGTTGCGTGATCAAAAGTATTAGGGTGTAAATTTATAAATGCGCGCACATTTTTCCATCTCTATCGAAATACTATTGGAGGCATATGCTCAGTAATTTAGAGTATCTTGAAGAGCAATTCTTTGCGCACTCACAGGTATGTGACTCGTCTGGCAAGTCTCGATTTTTGATTAAAAAAAAATTTGAAAGACCGCCAACTGGAGTTGCAGAGTTGTGGTGGAAACCGCCATCAAACGGATTCCTCTAAGTACTACCTGGAATAACAAGTTCCTTGACCCAAGTTCAGTACCTACTAAGAGAGGGGCATATTGCGAAAGCATTTGCAAAAAACCGCTGCGGGGCAACAAAAGAGAGCAAACCATAAGGCTCCAAACATGCTTACCCACGTACTGAAGAAGAGGTTGTCTTCACGGTAAAATATGACCAGTGGTCCAATGGGGGAGGCTGAATTTTATACAGACAGTTACGGCAGACCTCTGCCTACAACAAATGGGCCACATAGGCCAGCCACCTCACCAACATCTGCTCAAACCAACGATTACTGGAAATTTTTCACAACCAGGCCCATCCAAAGGCGACGAAAAATCAATAAAAAACTGAAGAAATAAGATGGGAAGTCCTATCTTAGCCGCCACGTAGCTAAGACTTGCCACTATCAGACCACTTTTCAGTTCTTGCTAGGAAGCTTTCCTCACAAAGAAAAAATCCAAAAACTGCGAAGAAATTGAGGGTTCGGATAAGCGCCTGTTCCGACTCACGGCGCACTGACTTTTTCAAGAAGGAACCCCATATCTTGCATGGAGGACGATGAAGGGTAGATGAGATTAACTATTAGGGTGTTAAGTTGGAAATGCGCGCTGAAGTTTTGACGTTTTTATCAATGTGTTGCCAAACATTTTTCGCCAGACTTTTAATACCTCTTGAAAGAGCAAATCAGGTAGTATTTTTTCATATGCGGGGTGTCGAGTACTCCTTCACTCTTTGTTTTTTAGAGGNATATTAGGGTGTTAAGTTGGAAATGCGCGCTGAAGTTTCGACGTTTTTATGAATGTGTTGCCAAACCTTTTTCGCCAGACTCTTAATACCACTTCAAAGAGCAAATCAGGTAGTATTTTTTCATATGCGAGTTGTCGAGTATTCCTTCATTCTTTGTTTTTCAAAGGGATTCATAGGAAGACCGACCAAAATTTTAGAATTTCTGTTCCCTAATTTCATGTTGTTAAAGAGCGTGAAACTGCAGTGGAGCACCATTACAGATCGTATATAGAATTAAGAGAATTTTTGGCGTATTGATTGGCTAAATCCATGCAACAATAAATTACTCGAAAATGGCCTCGAACTTGGGTAACTGAACCGAAATTCCGACTGAAAATCGTTTCCTCGATTGCCCTGTTCTTCACATCTAGATTTAGGAGTCGCACTTGGAATCGCCTAAAAGCCCAGACTTTGCGCTATCAGGCGACCACCTGCTTGCTTCGTTTAAGCCTTAAATAAATGAGGAAAATTCCAAAACTGCGACGAAACCAAATTTTGGGTAAGCCGCTATTTTAGGTCACTGCGCTGCGATAACCCAGAGGAGAGCCCTCACTCTTTTTTGTGGAAGATGTCGAAGATTCAGCAATACTAATTCTGTATTGAACATGGACTGGGGTGTTGTAGCTTTGTTTCCAAAAAATAATTTGTCCGATGCAAAAACGCGCATTTCCAACTTAACACCCTAATATATTCACAATTTTGATTGGGGAGCTCTGCTATGGTTTCTTGGAATAAATTTCGTTCCACGCAAAAACGCGCATCCATAGTTTTACACCCTAATAGAATCAGCTGTTTTGCTGCGATTCCAAATGCTCAATTCAGTACTTTTTTGCTTTTCTGGAACTTCTTTTCGTCGTTTTTGGAGTAATTCTCATTGCTTTTACGTACTGCTAACCTTTTTACTGACATTATATGGTATTTGTAGCTTCTCGCTCATTTTAGGGCTAGTTTTTGTCAAAATTTAATTTTTCGGTCATGTCTCCTCCATTATAGGATTTCATGGCGTTTTGACTCTGCAATATTGGTTTTATTAATTGCCACATGTTTTCAGTGGTTATTTTTTCCTGCAAATTGCAGAAAGGCTGTAGATCGGACCGAATTGCTGAATGCGCAAAGATTCAGCGGGTTAAAAAGACGGCGTTATCGATTGTCTCATATCGGTCCTTATCCCAAGGCCTGAGCAACCCGACCACCCCAGCCGCTTATAGCCTAATAATGAGGTCGTAAAGAGGGTATTTTTACCGGTTTTGAGGACTTATCTAGGCTTATGGGAGCGTTGAACAGCCTCGATATCTCAAAATTATGCTGGAACATTCAAGAAGAAAAGTTCCGTGGGTGCTGCCTTTAATAGTCCCTGATGCAGCACCTACGCATGATAGTACGCATGATAAGAAAAGTTCCGTGGGTGCTGCCTTTAATAGTCCCTGATGCAGCACCTACGCATGATAGTACATCTATCTGCAGGAAATCTGGTGATAGTTTAGAGGGAAGGAGGTGTGTTCAAGTTTGTCATAACCTCTGTGGAGAATTTTTCACGAATGCGGTTGCAAACTCGGTTGACACTTCTTGTGCACGATTCTTTGAGACTTCTAATTGAAAGCATACATCTTAAAGCCAACACCCACGGAAATTTTTGCGTTGGAGATTTTGCTGAATTCCAAGGTTTTCAGAGACGATGAAGTCATAGGCAGTGATGAAACAGCGTGAAACACGCCGGAAGACGGGAAATAAAGACGCAAGTTCCGATGCGTCCACAGCGTGGACGAGTTTTCCGCTTAGGGTATACGGGCGTATCGTCACGAATTCTTGTGGATGGTGCGCATTCCATACCCTACACTGTACAATACTCCATATACAACATGATACTTTAGGCTAGACCACTCGTAGCATGCCAAATAACTGGCGTGGCGGACACTAAAATGGCCAAGCTCTGCTCTGTGTCCACGGCAGTATCTCCACGGATAGGCCGCTTTTTTCTGTGTTCAAGTTACCATTGTGACTGTCTGGCAGCCGACTACACGGAGAACGACTCACCTCGGAAGTGAGGATTTCCATGGGTGCTGCCTTTAAACGCATTTTTTGATGCGAAAAAAAGAAAAATTCCCTTGTGAAATACCAATCTGGAGAGAGAAGAACAAACCGATCCCTATCACTAGTAAAGAAATGTGGAAGATTCCCAATTCTTCTTAATTATAAGGAATATGGGTACAACTAGTTGGAGAGTGGTACCCATTCCCTAAATGGAATCGTCTTCTAAACAACAAAATACAATTATCTTTGTTGAGAAACTATAGAAATCCTGCTCCAATCGCAGAACAGCGGACATTTTCAAATGTTAGTGTTGAGACGGAAAGCTCCTTCACAGGTATGTTCCCAAACTGGAAAAACCATTCTTGGATCGCAGGATTGAAAATGTTGGCAAGACGCGGTTACATTTCCATCTGGATTTTATTTCCAACGGATATGTTCTTGGATACGGCCCCAGTACACACATCAATCCGGTTCTGCAAACTGTTACAAAACTCCTACAGACCCCGTCCCGAGAAACGGGGTCAAAGGCTGTTTTATGACATTTTATGTATACTAGCGCCCCTTCGGGACGCTGGGAAGTGGCGTGGGGCAGCCACTTGAGGTTCGAGTAGAAGTTAAGAAGTCCTCAGAAAATCAACAAAAGACCAAACAATTCCTTAACTGTGCTCAAATGCAAAATATTTAGGATTTTTCACCAATCTTGCCGCCCTGATAACGTTGATCTTCCAGTCTCCTTCTGGTATTAGCCTTGTTTGAAAAATTTCATCACACATCATCATGTAAAGTTACTTCCCGATGCATTAACACGTTCGCGACCGCGTGCACGACCGGTCGAGCACGCGGTGTCTGCCGCGTTGGACCACGTGCACGACCGGTCGTGCACTCTCCATTTAGGGTCATATCTTTGTGAAAAGTCCACAACCAGCTGNTATTTGATGATAACTAGTAAGAAAACTAACTGACTATCAAGAAAACCCCATAATTTGATGCCCCGGAGAGGATTCTCGCTCGAGTGGCGCGGTCGCGCCGCGTTCTCTTCGAGGCCGCAGACGGGTCACCGCCATTGCCGCCCGCTGCACCTTCTGAGCAAATTTCGCCTTGATACAGTAGTATTACCGGAATCCTCACACCAGAATTGGAGGATGAGCAGCTTACGTATAATTCTTTCTCAGGACCTGAGATCTTGAAGTTTGATATCCGAAGTTTGCGAAGTGTGGGATCTTTCAAAAATTTCCCATTATTATTTTGCTTGCAGAACACTGAACTGATTTTCAATAGTGTTGTGATCATGGAGCCGCCAGTGTTTCCGGTGGCAATTCAGGGTCGTCAGGATAGACTTAAAAAACGACGGATCGACCTCGAGCAATCTCATTCACCATTGAATGAGTTGAGCTGCCGCTTCTCTCCTGAATAACGACTCAATTCCTCTCTACGCTCTGACAATCTTTGGCTACCTCAAGGAGAGCAAGAAACAGACCGACAACATTCTCAGTAAAAACCGTGATCTTGTTTCTGAGAGTACCGAGTTAACTAAGGAGATTATTTCACTTAGAAAGGAAAATGAAAATTTGAAAAAAGCCCTCGACCATTCTCAATCACCAACCCCTCCTCAATCAACTAGTAGGCCTAGGGTAGATTCTGGTAGTAATGATCTTAGATCATTCGAAGAAAACGAACGTGGTAGGAGCATAGTGATAGCCGGAGTGCCAGAAGGCACGTCATCTTGCTCTTCCTTTAGGATAGCTCACGAACAAGTGTTGGTCAGATTTTTCATTACCTAGGTATCGACTGCAACCCAGTGACAGTTTTTCGTATGGGGCGCCCGAACAAAGCGTACCTTAGACTTTCCAAAGTGGTGTTCCCAAGTTCTTATTTTGCAAGGATGATTTTACGACGAGCTCCACAAAAGAAGATGTTTCCTCACCAAACGGGGATATTCATAAAGCCTTCCCTGCCGAAGGCAGTCAGGGCTCAAATCAGGGAACAAAAGAGAGCTCGTCGCAACATCGGGAACCTTCGAGTTCGCAAATAAATGTTTTTGACACCACCCCATTTGTAGATCACCGGCTTGGTGATAAACGAGCTCCACCAATTCTTTGCATTCTAGAACTTCCTGAAATTCGTTAAACGTGTGAGTGTTCTTCGGACTTCAAATGCAAGTCATTTGTGCGTGCTTTCGAACATTAGGTCCATTGTCAAGAACATAAATAGCTTACTGTTTTTAAAGACTCACTCAAATGCTTCTGTTATCGCTTTGGTGGGAACGCGGCTATCTCCCTGTATTGACGACAGTTCCTTATTCGGTGGATGGTGCAATAAGTTTGAAGTTTTTAACACGTTCGCGACCGCGTGCACGACCGGTCGAGCACGCGGTGTCTGCCGCGTTGGACCACATGCACGACCGGTCGTGCACTGCCCATTTAGTATCATATCTTTGTGAAAAGTTCACATCCAGCTAATTCCTTCGTAGTAACATAGTGACAAATATACTAGAGTGTTAAGTACGCAGTGGGCAAAGCAGAACTTTTTTCAAACTTTTTCTTTAGATTTTTCGTACTAGAACAGCTAGAAGAATAATAAACTTTAATTGAAATCCTAACAGTGACAAATCAGTAGACAACAGAAATGGAAGAAACCTTCGAGAACTTCGAAAGAAAGAATAATTCTTACGAAAAAATCTTGCTTTTTGAATGGGGAGGACCACGTGGGACCAAGTGCACGACCGGTCGAGCACGGGTCCCAGTTGTGCAAAAGCGCTTGTGTCCCAAGTGGCAGCGCGCGCGAAATCTGCGTTGTCGCGAACGTGTTAAGTGTGACCGTGAAAATAAAAAAGGAGGTGAGGTCACTTTAGCAGTAAGGAGGAACTTATGTTCAAGGCTTGTCTTTCGCGAGGCAGTGCCATCACGTTACGAAATACTTTGTGCCGAGCTAGATATAAAGCAACCTTTTGTGCGGTTAGTGAACGTATACAGCGCTCCATCGTGTTCGAGTACTCTGACTGAGCAGATGATAAGAGCGGCTACTGACATGATAGCATGCACCACTCAATGAGTGGTAGTAGGAGACTTCAACATACCTAGTATTCAATGGGCAAATAATCCGCCTATATGTATAGGAGGCTGTTCAAGCGTAGCCCAGGCTTTCCTTAATATGTGTAAAAGTCATAACCTTGTGCAGAGGGTCCATGAATCGGGAATAACACTCTAGCCTTAGTGTTGACAAACGAAAGGGGGCTGATTGAGAATGCTGGGATACTAAAGCCGATAAGG
The DNA here is from genome assembly GCA_000688135.1 of Ancylostoma ceylanicum. Taxonomy (NCBI): domain Eukaryota; kingdom Metazoa; phylum Nematoda; class Chromadorea; order Rhabditida; family Ancylostomatidae; genus Ancylostoma; species Ancylostoma ceylanicum. Next base: position 216,469 of record JARK01001366.1, on the reverse strand, counting down.
ACGAGCGATCACGCAACGGTCGCGTTCACAATAGACTTTTGATCCATGGAGAATAAGACTACTAGGCTTTGAAAAGATCATAAGAGGGCAGATCTTGAAGGAATTTGTCACTACTTATACAACGTGGACTGGATTGGATCTTTTTATGCCAACAGTACCCTCAATGGTCAGTATGAACTTTTTATTGCCATTGTGCAGCACACGATCGAAATGTTTGCGCTTACTTCCGAAACTCCAGCAAACAAATGTAAACCTCCCAATTACCTTGAGAATTTATTGCAGAGGAGGGCAGATAGTTGGGCTCGTGCCAATGTAAGCAACAAAGCGGAAGATTGGGAACATTTTAAGACAATGAACAATAGGTTTGTGAGAAAATTCAGTGAGTATAATAGTTCGGTCGAGAAAGAATCACAGAGTCCAGAAGTACAGGGTGGGCCTCGATTGGCTAGAAATCGGGCCCTGAGACAGTCAGCGAAGTCGCGAACCGGTTGGGGTCAAATTGATTCTTCGTTTTTCGGAGTGCTTTCTTGAAAACTCCGGACTTTCATGGGTGATAGAGGAAGGCTAGGTATTGAGTGCTTTGAAAACCTACTAATCCTATTCCCATTGATTGTGTTCTGGGCAACTGAATATCCACACGGCAAATCAAGCAGGTCCTAAAACATATCGTTCCCCAATCTTGAACCAAACGTAACTTAAGCGCTGGAGCACTGTGCTGGTAAAACCTTCCGAGACACCCTCCCAGTTAAGTTTGACTTCAAGGCAGAACATGCTTCTTCGGAAGAAAAACGCGTGTTGCTACCGTGTTCATGGCCCACCCTGTAGAAATGCTTTTTATAAAATGTTAAGCACGCGCCTCAAGCAAAACCCAAAATCAGGAATGCTCACGAGGAAGGATGGAGAGCTTGCCACTACAGGTGACGAAAGGGCTGACCTACTTGTTGAGATATTCGAGCTTTCTTATTTGAAGAAGCTTGTGCGAATAATGATGGTAAACTCAATAGCTTTCCAAAAATGGACGAATTGACATGGTTTACGCGGGACGAAATTCTTGAAACGATAATGTCTCGGCCTGGGTCATCTTCACTGACGCCGGATCGTATTCCGTTGTTAAGGATGTAGCTCATGTTATTGCAAAACCCCTTGGAATATTAATTGAGCTTAGTCTCATGAATGCAGCGGTTCCCTTACGATGGAAGAACTCTTATGTGACCCCGATTCCTAACCGAGAAACCCCCGTTATAAATCACTTGAAAACTATCGTCCCGTCAGCATTACGTCAATGTTTACGAGACTTTTTGAGAAGATGGTTAAAAACGACTAGCAGCTCATCTGGAGAAGAAATCCGTAATTTCTGGGAAACAACATGGGTTTCAGAAAGGCAAATCGACGATAACAGCAATGCTGCAATCGTTGAATGACTGGATGGGATACGTGGACAAAGGAAAAATGTTGATGTAATCTATATGGATTACGCTAAGGCTTTTGACAAAGTGAGCCATCAACTATTGATCAGGAAACTAGAGGCAGTTGGAACCCACCCACTCATAACTGCTTGGATTGGGGAGTTCCTGACTAACAGAGCGTTCATGGTCCGCGTTAGCTCCACGTTTTCAAGGCCCAGGTTTGCCCCAAGTGGCGTCCCGCAGGGTTCTGTTCTTCCCCCCATACGGTTCAACATCTACATCTATAATTTAGCTGACGTAATTGTCGCTCACGACGTAAAATATTGCGCGTTTGCTGACGACTGGAAATCGTACCACTCAGTAGATGCTCGAGAGAATAACTAACAACTACAGCGAGCTATAGACGCGGCATTCAATTGGGCGCAGCTGTGAGAACTACCCCTATCAGAAACGAAGACTGAGATGTTACACATAGAGCAGAGCAATAATTTATTTCCATACAAGCTTGGGCAAGGAAAGAAACTAAGAAATGGAGAAAAGGGTGGCTGAGGACTAAGAAACAGTTCAATAATAACAAGAAAAGAAGTGGCTGCCAACAGAATCAGTTGGTGGCACGGTCCACGGCCGCGCAACTCGATCGAAGCTGATCGACCGCGCTGGTCCTGATGATCCACCTTAAACTACTTGTATCTTAGAAACAGTCGAGTTTTTCCTGCTCTTAACATCGTATAGTTGTTGGGAGATCCGGTGAGGTTCCAAAGCGATCAAAATCTGAGAGACGAAAAATTCCGTGCATGCTGTCTTTAAGACAGTTGTAGACACTTAAGTGTGATCAGAAACTGCTAAGATCTAGCGGTCGATTTCTTTGATTTGATGTTATCCATGAATGGCACGCAATGACTTGTAGGTGGAATCTGACTAGAAAATAACTGTTTTGTAGTAAAGAGGATTTGTCCAATTTGTTAATGAAGGAGCCTGCTCTGATAATATTCTGGATTTACTGGTCTGTAACAATTCATACCTGGTTCGTTACCTTAAGGTCACCTCTCCAGTAGGTACTAGCGATCACTGTGGCATAGAGTTTCAGTTCGCTATTCGATTTCCTGTGGAAGAAACCTGCCTCTACAGAGATCACACGAATGCTAACTTTGGTGCAATTTTCTTTTCAATTTTCTCGGTTTTTTCGCGCAACTGTCTTCAGCAAATGACATGTAGGAGATCTGTGCTAGAGCGAACTATTGCGTTGTATGTCCCTTTATCCTTGAAACCCCTATCACGGTGTAGAGTTCCTGCTTATTGACAAGGGCTTTCCTCAATTCGAACAGAGCATAGCATTTTGCTATGAACAACCACTCAACAGAAAACGACAAGGCCTTTGAAGGGCTTAATGATAAATTTTGCAAAAAATTGGCTGAGTTTAACGCATCGATAGAGAAGAAAATCTTTGACTCCGGGAAGCCATAGCTGTTCTACAAATGATCAATGCTAAGATCAAGAACACGAATAAGATCTTTTCGCTTGCAAAGAAATCTGGAAAGCATTCGTTTCATAATTTTACCAGCGCCGAGATCCTTGCGGAGCATTTCGCCAGTGTTTATGATTCCATCAGCGAACCACGCGGCGGCAATGTGTTGTGATCTGTTCATGCTATATATCGTCAAATGGCATACTCTCTTTGGTCCTTTAAGTATGAATTTTTCGACTGCTTGTCGAAATGAAAAAAAAAACAAGCTCACTTAGCCCGGATAACCTCCCACTCTACTTCACACAGAGAGTTGCCCATTGCATTGCTTTCCGTAGGAGCTTATTTTCAACTATAGCTTCATATATGCTGACATACCTTACAGATGGAAACACTCCTATGTAGTTGCACTGCCTTAAACACCGCACGACAAACCCGAAAACCATCGACCTGTGAGCCTTACGTCACATTTCGCTCTTGAAGAAATATAAGAAAGAGGATAAGCGACCATTTAGAAAGGTACTCGATAATACCTGAAGAGCAACATGGGTTCTTGAAAAGCAAATCCACGGAAACGCACACGCTCTAGCGTCTGAATGACTGGACGTTGGCTATCGAGAAAGGCGACGGAGTGGGCATAACGTGTTTCGATTTCGCAAAGCGTTCGATAGAGTGTCACATGGCATTCACTCGAGAATTGTCAAGTGGATAGCGGCTCTTTTGAATAATAATAGATCTTTCCAAGTATTTGTGCAGGGATCACTTTCTAGCCCCAGGATTTGTCCTAGTGGAGTCCCCCAGGGAATCTTGCTTTCTCCTGTGTTGTTTAAAATTGAAACACATGAGATTCCTCACCTCGTGTCTTCCCTGGATGTATTCTGTAAAGTGTTCGCCGATGACCTTAAAACATGTGCTCCCTTGTGAGCTGATAGCAACGCTTCCAGCTTGGAAACTGCTACTGACACTCTTTATCTGGTCTCAGGAATGGGAACTTCCCATATCGGTAGAAAAAGCCATAGTTCTTCATCTTGGCAAGAATAACCCGTTGGCTTATTATATCTTGAATAACCAGGATCTCAATGTAGTGAATGAAGTTAAAGATCTACAGTAGGCGTCGATGGCGGTGACCCATCCACGGCCTCAAAAAGAACGCGGCGCGACCGTGCCGGTCACGAAGGAATCGTCACTGCAGTAGGGATTCTGGGTTTTCTCGGTATTTGTTCATCACCTTTGGTGTTACCTAATAAGAAAACTAACTCACTGTTAAGAAAATCGCATAGTTTGTTGTCACGGAGGAGATTCCTGCTCGAGCGGCGCGGTGGCGCAGCGTGCCTTCCGAGGCCGCAGAGGGGTCACCCCATCGACGCCCACTGTTGGTTTTATTTACGATAATAAATTGAACTTCGACCAACACTGCAGTAAAATTGAAAATAAGCTATATTCCAAATGCTCAATCTACTTAGAGGAGTACTTCTCGAAAATCCAGCTGCCATTCTTAAGGCCTATGAAACCTACATTACAGCCTTCAAACTTGTAAGCAGGATATTTTCAAATTTTTCTATGGTAAAAAATAGCAAGAGCAATTGGGCTTTTAGTAACTCTACGCATTCGGAGTGATTAGTTACATTTCTTGCCAAAATGAGAAATTTCAAGATCCGCCTAGGAAGAAACTATTCACAAAAATTCAAAAGGTGTTTTTTTTTGCCTGTCAAGTATTTCAGACACTACTAACATGCTTGGAAGCATCTCATTTTCGTTGAAAAGAGTAAACACTAGGACTAGCATCTCTACTAATCACACAACGCATAAAAAATTCCATTACACAAGGTTTGAATATTCTCGCCTTCATTGTTTTTTCTGCATTAAATAACTAGTTATTACAGTTTCGTTATAAAACCATAAGCGTTTGTGGAATACGCTTGTTCGGAACCGATTTATGTACACTCATCAAGGACTGGTTTTTTTTTTGAAAGTAGTGAGGCCCCATATTATCGC
>JARK01001366.1:192178-211483 GCA_000688135.1 Ancylostoma ceylanicum | reverse complement strand
TTTTTTTTTTGAAAGTAGGGGGGCCCCATTTTCCCCCCCCCCCCCCCCCCTCTCTCCCCGCCACTCGTACTCTCATAAGAGATTAGAGCAGGTCAACTGACGAATCCGTTCTGTGATCTAGTTCTTTCGGGCGTGAAAATTTGATGAAGTGCTGTTATTGTAGAAGAAAGAAGAAAAGGGTTTTTCTAAGCCTCATGTGATACTACTCGTACGTACCACATTCTGAAAAACGAAAGCGAATGAGCAGGAACACGGTAACAGTAGTAATGGACAAAAGACGTCTCAAACATGTTTATTGGCGTGGTGTTAAATAAAAGCACTAGCAATAATCATTAGTGTTCCGTACCGGGCTGTCAATGCATACAAATTTACTGCGAGCTATAACAAGTAATTTCGTTTCTCCAGAATCCGTCCATGTTTCTCACTTCTCAGCAGAGTACAGCGGCAATACTGCTCGTTTGAAAAACCTTAACATTTTATCACTTCAAATTGAAAAACGTCCTGAAGACCGGAAGCTGCTAAAGTGCTGAACTCACCTGATACTAGGCTCCAGTCGCGACCACTTCTTTTGATAGCTGCTGAATTCTGTCGGATCGCTAGCCATGAATCCACGCAATTGGTTGCCCAGGTCGGCGGGTTGTTGCGTAGCCAATGCAACTAGGACTGAAGAAATAGATTTGAGATGAAAAGAATCTCGATCGAGACTTGTGGAGTTAGTCTAGCAAAGACCTCAGGTTAAAGAGAAAGTATGCTGCGACAGTAACCTGGGTGTTCAGAACATTCGCAAATTTCTGTAGGCCAACATTTATGAACGTTCCAGGAAAGGCTCGAAGCTTCCCGTTCATTCAGACTGGGAGAGGTTTTTGAACAAAATCGCGCAACTGACTTGTGAACTCTCTTGATAGACTATGCTTGGTGATTTTATAGAAACGTTTTCTTGAAAGATTTCCATTATTCCTTTGGAAGATAACTTAAAAAGCTGATGTTCCGCGGCGTGATTCATGTACTCTTCCGGGAAGCTTCTAAGCTTCCTGTTCATCTAGTCTGGAAGAAGTTTTTGGACAAAATATGATATTCCCTGCTATCTTTACAATTATTCGTGACCGCTAACTGAGGGAATTCGCTTCAACAAGTACCTTTGCACATTTTCTCCTGGAAATCTTATCCACGCTTAGACCACAATCATCCCATGAATGTTCTCAAAAATCCAGTGCCTTAGTGCATTTTTGTGCAAAAAAACCTCTGCTTATAAACCCGTTCATAAGTTCGTGCGCTGTTTGATTCAGGGTATCAAGCGACTTTTCGTACACTATGAACAAGTCATCCTCACAAAATACTGCATGCAGAAGACACGGGAATTCCTGGAATATGCTCTAGACGACCAACCTATCAATGAAGTGGCGAAGAGTGCTCCCATGAATGATTTCATCGGTATTACCTGTAAATAGCAGTTAACGAATATCAATTATCATTCACAGGGTGCGTACAACCTCTACGGCAGGAAGAGGAATCAGTTACTACATTAGAGAAAATACGATGTGAACAATGTCAAAGGCTATGCAATGTCAGTAAGACGAGATTAGATTCGTGTCCTGCCCTGAAAACACATTTGCGGCTAAATCAAAACTCTGGAGGGGAGGAGGCAGAGCAAGCTTTACGTGTAAGTAATCAAAGTATTGTTATTCCATAATAATATAGACGCGACGCAATAATTTAATAGACGGACATCAATTGCACGTGAGTGAAAAAAATGAGCTGGTAACCTTTTTCAGCGAAATGGTCACCCGTAGTTATACTGCCTAGGAGGAATAAGGAAATCCTTATTTTCTAAACCACCGGCAGAGAAAATGGAGCACCATTGTGTGCCAAGCATTCAATTAAGCTGTCCAGAGAAAGGCGACGACCAAAGTAAATACCATAAACGCTGTAGGTTGAGAAGGCCATAGTTTAATTAATGACATCAGAGCGATTCCCCAAATATCAAGGATTTTGACTCGGCGCAGCCAGAAATTGCGGCACGGTTTCATCTTTCGAGGAGCTGTGATAGCAGAATGCGATGGTTCTACTGAAACGATCTGGAAAGGCAGTTGCAGAGCGGATGGAACTTTCGGTATTCTATAGTGAGTAGGATTTGTAGAGAAGCCCGTTCTAAGCGCCGAAGCGGACACTTCTGAGTGAGGTCAGGGAGGAATGAAGTCTTCAACTTTTTAAGGAGGCGTCGGTTGAGAACATGTGATTGATGAACCACAATCATATTAGGGGAGATAATGCCCAAATTGCAAAGCATTAATCTTTCTGACGTAATTCCGAGGCAGTAATGTGTAACTATCGAATAGGCATCACATAAATGACTGAGGGTTTTCTATAGCCTAGAAAATAGTTGATTTCATAAGGGTAAAAGCAGCGTTCATTTTCTGCAGCCGTCTATCTTGTCTTCTATAGAAAGAAACGCTCGAAAAGGCTACATATTGGTCATCTCTTTGAGATGGTCCACTCTTCTTCGTTTTTATTCCATTATAAGGGGTGTTGTGTGTCATCAGTACCATGGTAATACGGTCATGAGATTGCAAATAATTAGAGTTAGGAGCTAGGAAGAGGACACGTACAAAAACGCTAACACATTTCACATATACCTACCACCAAGGTATCAGCCCCTGAAAGCAGGACCGTTTTTCAACTAAAGCATTGACTCTTTGGCAGTTCTGCTGGCATTGGGACTCCAGAATTTTCCCAAAACTTTCTTCGTCTTAATGAATATTCCCCTTTTCCAGACCAAACTGATCCTCCGTATCCGGACTGCATTGACATTGACTTCACTCTCAACATTTTCTTGAAGAAGAAGGGAAGGACACGCAGTACTCGTCCACCTCCATCTTCTCTCCAGTTCTTTAAGAATATGCATGTGGATCCGCTAGAGATATTAATCTCGGCACTCTTCCAGCTTTCTGTCGATTTAAGGGCAGCACTCAGGGAAATCCTTTTTTTTCAGAGTGAGTTCTTTACCCTGTAACCGGCTCCTAGACAATCACAATGGTAACTTGAATACAGACAGCAGCAGCCTACCTGTGGAAATAATGCCGTGGACACAGATGTGAGCAATGTCATTTTGGTTTACGCAGCGCCAGTTAACACTCACTGAAGCATGGAATGGGGACCAGCGCAGTGGACGTGGTGCTGCATATGGAATGCGGACCACCATTCGGGTTCGGTAGCGGGACGAGCACACCCTCAGTGCGTCTACGGACATTTGCCACCTGCAAGCGCTGCTTCAAGCCGATTTGCCTTCTTGAACATTGGAAGAAACGGCCAGGTGTAGTTCAAGAGATGGCATAACTCACTCTAGCACATTGTTAGTCACTTTCGGTCAAAGCTGACTTGCCCTGCATGGGAATAGACCAGGATTAACGGCTTCCTTCTACCCTATCTTACCTGACGCGGTCTGACGCGCGCAGGTGGGAAGTGTCCGGTATTCCTTTCATCGGAACAGCGGGACTTGTCCGTGGTTCCGACGCACAGGAAACAACGCTTCTACTTCCCAATTTCAGGAGTGTTTCACGCTGCTTTATCGTCGTCTATGACTTCACGGTCCCTAAAAACAGTTCAGCGAAATCTCCCACATCAGAACTTGGGTGAGAGCTTCCATTAAATACCAACTACTAGTACGTTATCCATTGAGGAACGCTAAGTGAGCCCAGTCTACCTTCTTCTTCGTGGTGTGTATCATGCGATAATCGGATCCCACTGTGTGGCTCTTTCTCATTACTAAATATTAGGTCCGTGCAAAAGTTCTGGGGCAGTTGCACCAAATTTCTTTGACGCTCCATAACTCAACTCAAAGTCGACCATTTGACCCGAACCAAAAAGCAATGACATCTATGTAATGTTGTCAACAGGGTGCGCTAACGATTTTTTCCAGAAGCACAAAATTTGACAGGTTCATACTCGAAAGAGCGGCACAGGTCGTTTTTGGGTAGGGTCTGTTCACGAGATGTTTTACAGCGGATGTAAAGTCATCGAATCTTGAAAAGAAGACTTTCTTCTGGAGGTTGGTCTTGAGAGTATACATGCTGAGTTAGAAATCCGGGGACCAATTGGTCATATTTTTAGACGGTTGACACTGCAACACGTTAGTGTGTGCTATACCGCAGCAGAGATGGCGAACTCACACAAAATCCATCTCCTCATATTTCCTTTCATACTAATTCCCTCCAAGCCATGTGGCATGAGTGGCTATTTTCCTCGCAAAGTCCTGCACACTTTCCACCAGGTCTGATTCAACCCACCCTTTCCCGGAGCCTTTGTGCAGGTCAAGTTGCTGATCAACTTGTGGGGCATTTTGCAAGCTCTCATCTCCGCTCAGAAATTGTAAGCACCTACGAACTGTTCCCATTTCGGAGAGGATACCCTACACAAACATAATCTTTATTGGGGTGGTCGCCTTCTCTGCGAATCGGCCGAATTCGAATTCATAAAGCAAAATTTCGCGAAATTTCTGACTGCACATAGCATTGCTTTTATACCTGAAACGCAGCGACGCTGTGTCGTAGATCAGAGCCAAAAGTGGTAAGGGTAGGAGATGTTCCAGGCTACCAGCGCACATGAAAAGGATTGCAGAATATTGCATCAGTAAGAAACAAAACTATGTTAAACATCGAATTACCACCAACTGCCCCGGAACTTTTGCACGCACCTAATACTTTCTTTCTCCCTCCGCCCACGAAGCAGTGGGACGGTTCCGCACGTTTCCGCACTGCTGGGCCACGAAGCTCCGTTCACGCGACAGGTAACACGGAAGGGAACGTATTAATTGGTGTCATCATTACTAGTACTAGGGGTGCATTATAAAGAACGGGATGGTGACAAGAGAATGTGAATTCGTGTGAGTTGTGGAGAACCGCGCGTTATCCGACGCTCTGGCTTGTGAGCTCGGTGGGAGACCCATTTTCATCACAATCTGTTTCACAGCAATGGGAGCATGGAGAAACAGGCAACTACTATGTGAGTGCGGTGATGGCCACATAAAATATTTGGCCCATCCGCAAGAGTGTGTATTGGAAATCTAGGTGGGCCTCCTTTCTCTGACCTTCTGTAGGCAAGACACCAGTTGGAGAGGAAGTATAGATTAAAATCTCTCGTTTGTCGGTTTTTACAATCGTTGTATAAAAATTCATTTCTGGCCATGGGAAAATGAATAGCGTTCATTTAACATAGGCATTCTAGCTAAAATTATCCTGACTGCCATTGCCGTAGTCCCTGTACCCGCCGTAGTAGAGTAGAAAAACGTCGAGAAAAGCAGTCAAATTTTTTTATTATACATTTTGTTAACGTCATTATATGAGTATCAATAGATATATTAATTTGTATTGTAGGCGTGAGGACGGTGTTATAGCACCGAAAGCTTGCCAATAAAAAGATCCAACAGGAGTCTACGCTATGCACGATACGAATATGCTATCATACAAAAAATTACCATAGTAAAATGCGTAATTTTACCAAGGGTAAAAGTCATTTTTACTAGGTGATAAGGAATGATATAAGGAATGTGAGAGAATATTGTTCAAACTATGGGAGGTCAAGCTTCAAATGCATCGTAGGCTTTTGGAATTGTTCTCCAGATACAGTTTCACTTATAATTTTGTCAGGAGACTTACGCCCTGGACTGTTTTTCAGAGAATTTCATTGATTAATTTTCCAACTGCGGTTCTTCCGAATAGCTGCTGCGGTCATTCCGAAAATTTGTCGGAGTACCCACGTTAGTTCCGCAAAAGCGTGCTACGCACTGAGTTTATTCCCGTGGGACCACTATACATATAGTGGTATCCACACACAAAATATCGACCTCGATGAAGGTCGGTGGTTTCTCAGGAAACATTAGTGCAGCGAATTCCCCATAACTAGTTCGAAAGCACCGACTTTTTGTTGGCCGCACCAAAACTAAGCTCAATGAATAAGAAGGGCAGGATAACGTTCACATTATCTCCTGCATTCTGCGGTGGTCCTTTTGGAACAGGCCAACAGCAATCGGAAGGACCACACCAGAAAACTTTGCTTCCGTTCCTTCCGAATCTTTTGATCTCTGCGCATCGGGTTTCTCAATCTATTGAGATCTCTTTCTGTGGCGGTCCTGCCGACAGTTTGTCCGAGAATATTATTATGACAGCATGTCGTCGTGATATAATATGACAGTAAACGTTTCAACAATAACATTAGCTGCGACAGTGATTGCTTCCTCTAACAGCTGTATAAAACCTTTCATTCTATTGCGGTTCTTCTATGTGAGTACAAGGCAAAATTGCTACGAATTCCGTTGAGCAGTACTGCCGACTTCTTTCATGCCTAGCTCTGCGCTTTATCTCTTCTCTGTCGCAGAAAGCAGACTTCTCTCGCCTCGGATTCTCTCCCTACGCTTTGTAGCATTCAGATCTCTTCGACTCCAGAAACGTACCCAAATGAAATAAAACAACTTGCGTTTCCGCCCCTCTCACGTCATAGGTGTTTTTTGTTCTCTTGTTAGGAGTAACAGTATCTTGCTTTGGCTTTCCAAGAGAAAAAATGCTATGAGAAAATTGTGCGAGGGCTGGCAATAAGATTTGGCAGAGGAATAAGAGACACAACGAGTTGAGGTCATGTAACAAGTTTATCACACTACGTATTATCGTGGATAGTGTGGACTGATTGTGGTAGAAGCACGAATCAGCTGTGTCCAGGAGAGTGACAGCAAATATACTTAACCGACGTCATGTGAGTAAAACGGCAGTCGGTCAATGCGTGTCCTTTAGGTGATTTTCAACTACTCCGGAAGGGATTAATCCGCGGAGATCCCTCTCGTATTCGATTACTCAGACAAACTTGAAGAACGACTGGCGCAGAGCGGCCATCGGGCCGACAAATGACCTTTAGTCCGGGTGGGGAACTACCCTTCTTACCTCAAACTATCGTGTACTATCGGAATTCATTGGGTGTGATTCTCCACCAACTAAGAAGGTCCTAATCAGCGTTTCCACACATTTTGCACCCCAATTACATTGAAGACATTATTTTTGCTCCTGCTCCCCTGCGAATTTGTTCAGAGGAACGAAATCAAGATGAACTCGGCAGAAGATCAGGATCAAAGCTAAAATGCTGGTAAGACCGTGGTTGTAGTAGTTTGAGCGCTTGCATTTTCTTACCATAGCACCTAGACGCGCCACTATGAACAGCGAATAACTTCCTCGTCGGAAACTACGAAGAAAACTCAAAGGCTTCCATTCAAATGCTCGTGGTGACGAATTTAGGAACTGCAGACGAAGAAGAAGGGCGCGTTCGACTTCTTGTCGTCGGCAAGTGATTCTGCGAACTCTGCGAGCACCGACACGGAATGTTCTTTTTCTGTTGCGCGACCTTTGCGCCAACCAAGTTACGTGAGAAGCCAATTAGCAGTGGCCCCTTGGCGCCGCATATGTACTGAAACTTCTAAACTGCGTGCTTTTACTACAAAAAGTGTATAGTTGCCACATAGAAGTTCAGTTGAAGTAAGACTCCAGTAATGAAGGAGGAGTAGAACTAGAAAACTATTAGGTTGGTGCAAAAGAAATGGTGCACTTTTTTTCAGAACCATATAATTTGGTTTGGACTTAGTTTGACATCTAGGTTTAAGTACAGTCTTGTAGAGCGAAGCAAGCTCTTTCGTACTGTACGTAAAAGTGGTATCGACTAGGGCTAAGAGCTATGAAATAACGGAAAGTTCCCGAGAATCCCGTCTCCTGATTTCTGAGTTTTTGCGATTTTTCTGTGATACCACAGTCGACGCAGTCCAAAATACCTTGTTCATGTTGGGTCAGGACGTCAGTAACCGTTCCACATGAGAGCCCTGGTGTAACGGGATTACTGTTGGTGAAACAAAGACGAGCACTATTCGAAGGTTTTTCTTTGGTATCCCTAGGATTCTTGGTTGGTGAATCTCTCAAAGCTGTTTTTTTTAAGTCGCGGAGAATCTGCTACAAAAACGCTAAAAGTGCACAGCAACGCATTTTCTGCACCCCAACCTTTCACCAAAATTTTCTTTCGAGAGCTGGTTCCAATTTTAATAGCTTCCATGGAAATGGTCTGAGTAGTCATTAGATTCCGAAGGAAAACTGTGAAATTTTCCCTGCTTCGGAATCGTTTATCTTGCAAAAAAAAGTGCCGAACATAACGACATACAGACGAAGTTTTTCTTGTTCTTCGGTTCTCAGTTTTCCGGGTTCTCTGCGCAGGAGTTCGGGGCCTCACCCATACAATAGGCAATGGTCCCCGCTAATCAAAGGTATTATGTCGTCCGCCGAGTTCGCCGCCGGTTAGAGTTGTGCAACAAAAATGTAGTCAGCCCGAAATCGCGCTATTTCTTTTACACCGACCTAATAAATGCATGACAACACTAATACTGAAACAATGGAGAGGACCACGCCAATCAGTGAACGAATCCCATTTGTTGCTCCGTGATCACTGATTTTTCATATACCTACAGAGCAGTGACGGATGCACGAGGGTGGAGGGCACCCCCACCCCCAAGGAAAGGTTGCCGAATTTTCGAAATAACTCTGAATTTTGAAGGAATTCGAAAAAAAATTGGCATTCAAATCAATATTTTTATTGATTTCATTTTCCGTCTGGGTCCGCAAAGCGGCGGAGACCCCACTTTTTTCCTACGACACCCTCCCCTCCCCTCCCTCCTAATCTCTGCTTCCGCCACTGCTACTGAGGTATCAAAACGTTTCGTATCGGAACCTCGACCTGCTCTGACCTTCTTTCTCAAAACTATGGTGGCAGTCTTGTACATAGCCTTCCAAGCCACCGTGCCAAGTTTCAGATAGCTATGTTCAAGCAATCGAAAATTATTGCGCTTTTTCTAGCCTAAGCATGGTGGGATTCTCAAGCTTCTAGACAGTGCACTGTTTTTCAGTCCAAGCTTTGTGGTTGCTGATATATGAAACGGACTCGAATTAGTCAATAACCCATCCTGTCGTCCAAGCTTAACACCGAGCAACTATTTTTTTTTGGGAATTTGAAACGGCAATGAGATGCAGGAACGAGAACGAACTGAACTCGGTCATTGAAAGCAACCCAGAGTCTTGAGACGAAAAAGTTCTTGAGGCAATTTACATGGCGCAAAAAGCTTTGAAATACGTCTTTAAAAAATCTATAGCACCGCCAAACAGGGCTTACAGTTTATTCTTGAGTAGAGTACGGTATGGATAAATGGAGATGAAGAGATCATCTGACAGGTGTACATACGGTTTCCCACAAATCTTATTGCAAAAGGTACGTAAGTGGAAAATCCCGGTTACCTCCTGCTACTACGTATGATAGCCAATCATCACTCAATCTGCTTTCAAAGAGGTTTTTCCACTACAGAATGAAACAACAATAAGTGAGTATGAACAACAATGATGCTAGAAAATATATGTATAAACTGTGTATAACTGTATAACTATAACTATATAGCTATGCTCGGAGATGGGCGAACTACATATAAACATCGAAATGAAGAGTTCAACTCCGTAGTCACGCAGTATTAGGAACAGCCTGTTACAAACAGCGAACTTGTGCGGACTTTCAAAATTGCAGTGAACAAGATGAGGTAACGCTTGTTCCGCCCAAATCGTTGTCAGGACCTCTTCTTTTTTTCAGCTGTATCACTCGGAAGATGTAGGCCACACCAGGCCGGACATAATTTGCCGGTGTCGTATATAGTATTCTACCCGTATAATATTCTGCCCCCTATACGCAACCTTCCGCAAAGACCGTACTCTACGCTTGTGAAACCTAGCTAATGGTGAGACTATACATAGATACAGCATTTCATCATTTTCCTCAAATCACTCTTGGCCCTCATCGTCAAAAATTCTATTTTCCTATTTTTCAGAAGGATATATCTGTTTTGAATACTTTTCGTTTCTTCTTTGGTGCTGCGCAACACAGTTATGCATTTATATTGAGAAACGGACGTCAGTAGGTGGAGTTTCCTATTTATAGTTCTTCGTCGGTGAGAGTTTCACCTGCCGGGCAGAGTTTCACTCGTGTAATATTCTGTCGAGCAGAGTATTATACGGGCAGAATATTATACACCGCACCGGCACTGAAAATATGCACTGCAAGATCATGCGAATTTTTGGACTGGTCTGCAGTTTTCCAAAGTGAGTTAATGATCCAGAAATAGCACAAACCCAGCACCGGTAAATAAGCTTTAGCTTACAAGAAAAAGACATGGGGAACATGTGACTTCTGCACAGAGCCAAGCGAATAGTCGCAGTTCAATAGATTACGCCCCTCTACCCTATATAAGAACAAGCAGCTACTTCTAATCAAATCTCCCATTGGTGTTATTTAATCACAGTAGTCCATGCGGAGAGTTGTTCTTCAAATCTAGCAAATCTAATCTCAGCGAAACTCGATTAATCCTTCTGATTCTTGGCTCAACTCTGTTGGAAATATTGTCCGAAATGTGCAAGTGTTCTGCGCAGCTTTCATTTGCCGGCCGAAAGGAGCACTTCACGGAATTTTTAACTCCGAGTTGGACAGAAGATGACTAAACAGTGTCTGCGCACCACAAATGTGAAATGAACGAAAAGAATGAAGACTGCGATGATAGCACACTCTTCATCGTGGAACAGGCAGCCTTAGGTAAAGAGACCGGCTGCGACAACACACTAGGGGTGGAATTCGTTATAGAGTTTACACGTAGTAAACGCTATAATCCCCAAACGTTATCCCTCTTTTGCATTCATCAAGAAGTTTACCACTACCCATGGGATAAAGTCAGAGGTGAAGTTTACGTGTCTGTTAGTGAGAGGTAAAGTTTACTATGACCGTTTACCTCGTAACGTAATGTGGCGTGAGTGCACACACCGCGTACCTAGCCGTGGTTTCGGGGTAAACGTGGAGGTAGAACACTCTACGTGGTGAAGTGTGTGATGAAGGTCGTTTACGCCGTGGTGAAGCTTTACCCCCACTTATAACGATGAATTCCACCCTAGGTTACGCGGCACCCGTCCGTTCTGGCCAAACGCGCGTGGTAATCTCGTCTCAGGAGCGGGGGTGTGCGAAATTTTTCGTCCCACGCCTTCCCTTTTACAGCTCTTTTCGACTTTCCGTTTTACATTTTACGTTTCACGGGATTTGAGATTTTACTTCCGCTCCCTCTGTTTGGGAGCAACGAATGGCCACGAAGAACGCTTCCCAGCGCAATCAAACGCAAGGAAAACTACCCAAATTTCGTATGTTCGTCGCGTGTTTCACGCTAATTACGGTGGGTGTTACGTGTCCCAAATTCCGGAAAATCTTTACGCAAAATTTGGGTGGGTGCTGCTTTCAAATCCCTCCATGCTACGTTATTAGTACGCCGGAGAAAACTCCTCTTTACAGCAGCATCCATCCAGCAGCATCCATTTTTTTTTATTTTACAATTCCAGGGTTTTTAGAGGCGGTGAACTCATAGGTAATGGTAAAGTAGTGTGAAAAACGCCAGAGAACAACAAATGAAGGCGCTGTTTTCTGTGCGTCGAGAGCGCGGACGAGTGTTCCGCTGATAGGGGGTGCGCGCCTCCCGCCACGAAACCCTGAAGGATGGCATGCATTCCTTGCGTACACTGTGCCAGGCCAACTCACTTCAATGGTGAAAATTTTCGTGGATATTGTCCTTGAAATGAAAAAGAGCAGCTGTAGGCGAGAAGAGAAAATCAGGACACCTGTTCAGTGAAATCGAACAACAAAGTGATGTTTTTTGTGGAAGTGGTATCCTCGTGTGCTATAACAAAAAAGGTACGGGTTTTTGCACTTGATTCGGAAAAAAACTAGGTGAACATTACTGATTTCTGGACAACTGGAAGAGGTAATTTGGCTCAAACCATTGGGGTTCTCTACATATTGGATAAGAAAACGTTAAGCTCATAAGACACACGATGAACGGTAACAATGAAATGACGAATTCATAGCCCGAAAGTTAGTCCCGGATTTAAGCAAGAAGTTGGTGAGAAACTTCCAGATTTCCCATCGAAAAACACCGGCGCTCCTATGCCGATCCGCAACTGATATTTTATTCAATGATGGCTCTGCTTCTAACTGGAAAAGTTTGTCAGATGAAGCATATGTATCGGTGTAGGTATCGGAAATGCTTAAGTAATTTATAAGCTTTGCCTTATGAGGATAATATCACAAGAATGCTAGTGTCCTCGACATCTTGCACGATGTACTCGCATCGACGTGATTTTTCATACGGAGGTATATCATTTGCTCCGTCACATCTCAGATTCATGTTATAAGAGGTATGGTTGAGATTTTTCTCTGACGCCGTATGGGAGGTTTGAGCAAATTTGTGGCGAAATGGACAAGATTCTTCTAAAAGAAATACAAAAGGAAGTGAAGATATGGTGATGAGGGCTTTTTGGGTTGTCACGATTTCTAAGCGGAAGGCTTGTCATTGGCTAATTCTTCTATCCTTGGCCTAGAAGGACATACAGCCTAGTTTCTTTTCATCAGAACTAATAATTCGTAACAATTCCGTCAGTGAATGAATGCATGCTATTATGATGTGTGAAAGTGACCAGTTATGATTCTTCTTGTGGAATTGAGGAGAACAAACTGTCCACGAGCGATAGACCTAAAGGCCTCGGAAGACGTAAGCTCTACAAAAAGGAAGAGAAAGACATGGGGTTACCAAGCATGAATACGAAGGAACCAACACGAGTTCCATGCTTTTTATTCCTACATATACGTACAGCTTCATCGCCGACCAAATCGAGCAATGCCTCTCCCAGCTCCTAGCTGCAGGCTCCAACCTACGCAGGCAGACTGCTCCTTTTTCATCGTTTGAACATCAAAATGCTCATCTGGAGATGGAAGGCTCATCACGTACATGAGATAATGTCATACGTTGTACGTCACAATCGCTCTTATGTGATGATGAAGTGTTCTTTCTGTGAATCACCCGGGACATCAAACCTAAGGACAATTACAGCATGCTGCTGGGCTGCGTGAACGTGAGTGACAAAATTAACACCGGAATTTACCCAAGGTTCCGCAGAGGTTTCCCAACAATTAGAGCAAGGAATTGTCAGGTTTGATGCATACTAATGAGGCAGTTCACGCTCATTCAATTAACTCATATGTTCCTGAGCCACCCTTGCCGGTGACGGTAAGATCCTAGCAGTGATCGGATGGACAACAGCATTACTGAAAACTGAACACATTCTGCTGGACTTTGTAGTGTAGTTGATACGAAACTCCGTTAAAAAGAAGGTTAAATAAGCGGAAGACATCGCGGAGATCATATGTAGTCACTAGGAAAACTGCATCGTCCCAACGAATTTTGAGAGAGATACGATGGATCAAGATGGAGTCAGGGTTCAGGTAGGGGCGTGTTCTTAGCCAGAGCAAGCACAGAATCATTGTTTTGATCCATAATTTAAAGAAACATAAGTTTTCTCTCAACTTTCGGCTCAGTGAAGAATGAAGTTCTCAAATGAGGTCCTCAAATAAAAGTCTTCATGAAAAATGTTCCTCTTGAAGGTATCAATGGTTACCACTGGACCATGGTTCTTCCTCACAAATAGCTCGGAAAAGCATGGAGACGGGCTGAATAGGTCCATCACAATTCTTCAGACAAGATCAAAGCTGACCGGCTCGAATTTGCTGCGATTTATTGGGACGAAATAAGCGAACTCCGTTCCTCAATGACCTCAAGGAAGAGTTCCATCCCTTCCGCGACTGCCAAAAGTTGCCGGTTGTCAGAAATCGATGGTCGACTTCTATCCTGTCCATCTCTGAGGAGTCCTTCAAATTGCTCCTTTAGCAAAACAAAAATGCACGTTCGGATCGCGAAATGATTGCCCTGTATCCCAGCATTTATCGAATTGGTAGCGCACCGTATGGCGTATGGTGCATATATCTCGGGGTGGCGTACTGGCGCACAGCCTGCCACAACGCGAGCTAGCGATCGATATTCAGCTGGTTGCTTGCTGGAGCTCTACTAGCAGTACGCCACGCGTCATGACATGCGGTGCACTCGCACGACACCCCGAAATAAACGCATTATATGTGGATATGATTTTCGTTGATGACTAAGAGTGAGAACAAAGCGGAGATTTTTTCCATGATAATAGGCAGCATAACATACAGAGTGAATCATACTTCAATATACATTACATAAATCTGAAGCTGTTATTTCCGTCGATTTCGTATTTAAGAGTAGAGTCTTGGTGTAAGAGGTATCTGATGTGACCAGGCATTCCGTATTTTCCTTGTGAATCATCGTACATACTACGCAGCTCACAAGCTACTTGGTTACTCAACAAAAGAATGTTTCTCCTTTGACTCGTTTGAGTGCTAGGGATACAATAACTTGTGCTGATGTGGAACGCTTTTTTCAGGACAGATTGTTCAAGTTTACGAAGTCAACTGACTTGCCCGGGTATATCCGGAAGCTCTTGGAATCGGTTGCAGGTAACGTGCTCCTAAGAACAAGCAGATCTTTAACAAAGTTATCTCCCACGGCCTTTTATATACAATTACCACGTCAGATATCCAATTAAGGAGGAAACATGGGGAGTGCACAGACTTCTGACAAATTAAATTTGATGACGAATGCACATGCAATTTTGTTGTGAGAAGAGCAGCTTCGAACAGCCTGGGCGCTTCTATTGTATAACGCGGGGCATACAGGTTCAGATTTATCTGGTGTTCACTCATAATAGCCGTACATTTTATCGTAAAGAACCTCATTAACAAACCTCACAGCAGTAACTGTCAGAAAGAGCAAAAATCCTGAAGCAGCACTGCGTGAGGATGAATTCGATGAAGAGTGAAGAACCCGCTGATATTGACCCATGCACTTGGCGTGCGTTTCCATATTCTATCAACTTTCACAAAAATTCAGTAGTTTCTTTCTTCATAATCATATGAACTCTTAATTATTACTACGTTATCATTCAACAGATCCAATGAGAGCATTAAGGCTAAATGGTCTTTGGAATTGAATTATGTGAGGAAGGTGCGGCTCACCTTGGAGCCTTGAGGTCGTCCTCAGTGTGTTGAAGAGGTCTGTAATTTAATGCATGTGCTGTAGTTACATGGAAAAGAGAGTGATCACATATGAGTGATACGTATGTATATACAAAGAGGAGAACAAGATGACATCGTGCCGACCACTCATATTACGGACTCTTTGGCTGCGAATGGTAATTTGGAGTCAAGACTATGTAGTAGCAGAACATTTAGAATACTGCTCATGGAATGTCGAAAACCCACGGTCACTCTGCGAAGTCACCGTCGCTCACCTTCGCTTTACCATAACTTCCTTGGAACACCACCAATCAAGGCAGTTTGGACAACTTTAAATTTGTCTCGAGGAGATTATTCCTGAGGACATACGCAATGTCTGGGTAAGCTTTCAGTTTACTAGTTCCCTCCACGTAATCGATATATCGATTGGAGGCATGTAATAGATCGGATCAGTGGTAGCAGAAACACGCGCAATGAACTGAAACTCAAGCTCATATTTATTATTTCTGCTAAAAAGAGTCAATAAATCTCATGCATATTTTTACTTCTACCAGCTGAGAAAAAAGATGAGGTGGTACAGAATGAGCGCAAATTTGCCTGTATTACCATCAGAATGTAATTGGTGCACAGTTATTTGCTGCTTGAAAAGGAGGAATACTAGATCAACTATACCAAAAAATCAGCACCTTAAGAATACATGTTAACAGCTCTGCGCTCAAATGGCATATGCAGGGTAAAGAAGACGGATTAGAAAATGCTTCTTTTTTGACACCCTAGATAAAGTGCCTTTTTTGACACTTACCCTACTTGAGTAACA
This sequence comes from Ancylostoma ceylanicum, assembly GCA_000688135.1. Taxonomy (NCBI): domain Eukaryota; kingdom Metazoa; phylum Nematoda; class Chromadorea; order Rhabditida; family Ancylostomatidae; genus Ancylostoma; species Ancylostoma ceylanicum. The sequence continues at coordinate 195,651 of JARK01001366.1, read as the reverse complement.
CAAAGTTTTACTTTGTCTAAGTAAACGCCTATACGTAGTAGACAACAACGACTAAAATGTTCGCTACACCTGCCAAGCAGAAAACATCGATTCTAACGCGTATATAACAGCATGCTTCATTGATTATTACTATGCAATCCAGTCAATTACTCTGGCTTTCCACCTGTTGGGTAATTGCAAAGGACGTCATCAAGGAGATCTCTCAGAATATGTATGGCAAATACTTCTAGAGCAGTTACTTCAGCGGCAACGGGCAAAGAATGAAGGTCTATTTAGAGACTCCCATGCAGGGACATTGAAATAAGTTGAACTCACCAACTTTTCTGAACCAGCTATGTAGGTATGTACGTAATTACGCTTTGTTTTTTTTTTTTCAGGAATGTTTGGTAAATATCCGAAGTTTTCCGACGATCAAATGACATCAGCGGAATCCAACCGAGCTTTTCTGTAAGGTTATCCCAAAAATAACGGTCGTTTCTGAGCTGCACCATGCCTCAGCTTACACTTGAGATGTTTCTTGGAAATGAGAACTGTTACGGTCAACATTTACCATGGGTTCGTGTCTGATGGAAGTTGAAGAAAGAACGCCAAAGTTGCTGTAGTCAACAAAGTGCGGAAGAGTAACTTTTAGTGCACATCGATTCACATGAACTTTCTACCTCAAACCTATTAGGCAAACGGATGACCTATTAGAAAAAGTCCTAGTCAACCCACTATTCCAAGGATGGATCCAATGCGTCCATCAAAGAGATATTTTTGCTTTGGCTGAAAAGGATACGCACATCTCTCCAGTAACGGTGCACTTCATCAGTTCCACGAAAACTGTACCATCTTCTACCGAGTGGACTGAAGCCTAAATTGCAACAAGCTAGACAAGCTAGGTGTCCAGTAAGTGCTGCTTAAGGGCTGATCTTGTTCCCGTGTGATCCAGCAGAACATCATCTATCAGAAAAAAAAAACTTGGCTTTTCTGTGATGTCAGAGTTGGAGAACTGCATCCAGATCTCAGATCTTAGCGAAACTACCTAGATGAGACTTCATTTTATCGTTCCTAGGAGTTTTTCTTGAATCAACAAGTTATGTGTGCTTGTAAAGATGCTTCCTGGCCGAAGATACTTCCAGCGTGAAACCCCGCTTTCAATCCATCCTAATGGTCTAAAAGGATTTCAAGAGTGGGGAAGCGCAAAAGCCGTGCTTCGCCTCACCGGTTGTAGAAGCCACATAAGCACAGAATAACAAAGCGACATCAGAAGTCATATACAGTGGGCGTCGATGGCGCCGACCCGTCTGAGGCCTCGAAAAGCACGCGGCGCGACCGCGCCGCTCGAGCAGGAATCCTCTTCACGACATCAAATTATCGGGTTTTCTTGATAGACAGTTTTCTTATTGGTTGCCATCGAATGAGATGAACAACTATCAAGAAAACCCAGATTCGCCACTGCGGCGACGATTCCATCGTGAGCGGCACGGTCGCGCCGCGTGCTTTTCTTGGCCGCAGACGGGTCACCGCCGTTGACTCCCACTGTAGCGCAGGCCCCATTTTCATAATGGTTCAAAGATGTCTACGTAGCTTCAAAATTGGTGCAAGCTTCAAAAAATTCCAAGACATGTGGCTGCAGCCACGATCCTCTGGACAATTTGTTAGTAGTGAAACAGTAGTTAGCTGGGAGTACATCAATGTCCAATTCCAACATTCAGGTACCCAGGTTTATCTCCTCTTCAATGAGGAGGACCTGAGTGTCAGGTTACGTTTGTAGGCCTCAGTAAGAGTCATTGTTAAAACTCGCTACACTAGCACTAACCTGGAATTCATTGGTTCTCCTATCGTTTCTGAGATAAGTGGAAGAAGTTCGCGGCCCTTCTCTTCTCAGTAATTAGGGCATAGTTGAGCGAATATTAACGTGACAATACAGTTCTGGCATGCGTTAGTGCACGACCGGTCGTGCACGCGGTCTCATGTGATAGATATTGCCTGGTCGACTGGTCGCACACGCTGTCGTGGACGTGTTAACATGATGTGAATCACCTGTCAGCTAAACACCAAAGAATTATTTTATGAAAAAAAAAACACCAACTCCGACAGGGGGGGGGGGATGCGCGCAAAAACGCTCGTTATCCATGGAACCATAATAGCAACCATTTTTTGGATACTGCTTTGCATTGTGAACAGGTACAACCATGCTTTCGTCCGAGAAGTCTCCAAGTGAACCTTTCTAATCACCTACATAAGTTCTGGATACAACGCTTAATTACTTTTTTTTGATCGGACCTCAGAATGTCTCACAAAATTATTAAGTCTCTGCGTCCCCAATTTTCAGACCACTTCGTAAGCAAGAATCTCCTCTATCTAAAGGCCATTTTTTGGACACTTTGTCCCTGCTCTTTAACATTACCGTGAAAGGCCTCAAACTGCTATTTGTAGATTTCAATAGAAAGCTCTCGGCTATAGGGATGTGATATGTATAAGCTTATGTGCTGTACGAGAAAGCACGGAATGGTCACACGGAGTAGTCGCGGAGTAGTCTCAAAGTCGCTTAAAAATGGTCGTGGAGGAAAGCACTGAACCAGCGTACCACAACTCTTCTCGAATTTTTCTGATGAGGACATGCATATAAGGAGGCTAATGAATGTGCTAAGCAGAGGTGGTGCATAGTAAACATTTAAATGCTGGTTTATAGCCAATGCTAATTGGCAGCATGGAAAATGTCCTAAGGATCGTTTTAAGACTGCTACGTCCAGCGCCAAAAGGACGACAGCCCTTCCTGCTTATTCCAGCATTGTATTCACTTTCAGCAAAATGAAACCTGAGGAGAAACATATGCAGATTCGGCATTTCGCGCCCTGTGGCACTGAGTTCTAAAGCTTTGTGTGGTCCCGGACTCTCTAAGAAACTGCTCAAAATGGAATTTCTGGTCTGTTGCACCGAAATATGAAAGAAATTTGACCAGTAGCTTCTGAAGTTCCGAAATATGCCGAGGATGTAAACGAGATTGGACTTCGTCAACATAAGTAGCCTGCATGGGAACTGCTACTTCTGGCTTGCAGCAGGTTAAGTGAAAAAGATTTTTAACGTATGACTGCTCCAGAACAATCACATCCTTGACATCAAATAAAAAATATAGATTGCCGAAAATGCGCCATGCACTAAGAGATGGAATCTAGTAAAACACCAGGCTATATTGAAGCACTCCTATACATGCATTAATTGTCGGGCCCCTACACTTCTCCTGAGTGTTCACGAAGCAAGAAGATCCGGAGTTAGCGGGTGCACATCTACTGCTCTGAGCAGGAGGTTGCGAAGGATCATGCCTACCATCCAATTATCCGAGAATGTCACATTTTCAGGGGATCTCCTTGAACTGATACTTAAATGAAAATATGGTCACTCTCCATCGGTTGTTGTCTGGGCGTTACTTGACTGGTCAGAGCGGTCTTTCTCTAACCTCCACTCAGCGAAGGGAATGTGCATCTCCT
>JARK01001366.1:181294-191767 GCA_000688135.1 Ancylostoma ceylanicum | reverse complement strand
GGATCTTCCAACCTTTTGAACAAGGGAAACAGAAATTCGTCGACACTATACACACATGCAGTTCACTCGAACCACGAACAATTCAATGTACGGAAAACCATAGGAGCACTTTAGCAATTCGTACTCAATAGCGTTTCCGACCCGCTCTTCTCCCTACTGGAGTTGATCGTACAGGTATAATATAACTAAAGATGCGTGGGATAGGGTTAGCATCCTATCGCGAAACCCTGATTGATGGTACACGCTACACTACACAATTTCATACGCAACACTACATACGCTGAGCTATTCGACGCGCCTCACGCCCGGTCAGTAGCGTTAACTGGCACGGCGGACACCATAATGTCAACACTGTCATCAGCATCCACGGCAACATCTATTCAGACAGGCGAGTATTCTCGGGGTTCGAGTTACTGTTGTGATTGTCTAGGAGCGGGCTGAACGGCAAACGACTCACCTCAAAAGTGAGAATTTCCGCAAGTGCTGGCATAGGTGCGACTCTTCACTGTACATTGTACTGCAAGTACGAACTGATACCTTTCCAACTAAATTTTCTTAACGTTCGGAACGCATCTCAGAGGTAGCGTCCCACCTCAAATTTGTGTCTGAGCTGTTAACAGATTCGGGACCTTCTCAAAACCCTGATTCTGGCAATCTATTTGAAGTCTTCTGAAGTGGTCTCTCAACCAGCTTCTTCTTAGGGAATCCGTGCCAGTTTGCTGAAACAAAATGGCGGACAAAGCCTCGTATCACTGATGTCTTTATCGATCGATAAAATCGGTAATCGATTCTATTATGCGCGTAAATTCGACATATTCCTAGCCCAAGTATGTACGAAGTGACGTGCCGCAGGGTGGAGTTCGTTCGCCAGTACTCTTCAATATCTACACTCATCAACTCTCATCGTTAATTTCGTCTGCAGGTGTTAGATGTGTTGGTTTTACCGATGCTTTCAAGTTGTATTTGGATCACTGATCCCCAGGATGGTGCGCGTATACAAACAGCCGTGGACTTGCCTAAACACTGGTCGTTGGGGTCTTGCCCTACGTGAGAAAACTAAAGTTCTTTATCTGGGCAAGACAAACAAATGTTTCCCATACCAGATTAATAGTGATAGGATTGGAAAAGTTGAGAAAATTGAAGATTTGGGATTTTGATTACTAACGATCTGAATTTTGACATGCATTGTGAGCAGATTACTGCAAAGCCCTTGGCATCATGCATAGGTTTTTTAGAGCATTTCAGAGCACTGTCTACGAAAAATGCAGTTTTCTCGCTTCCTGCGTATAAGTCAAAGTTAGGCCAATTTTGGAATATGGTACTGTAATATTCAATCCCACAAAAAAAGAAGCTGATTGCGAAACTTGAACGAGTTCAGTGTAGTTTCACGAGGGAGAATTTTGACTAGAACCATGGATTTCATGTATGATAGCATTCCCTCATACAAGGAAAGGATTGTCAATGTGGAACCCATACCCTCGCCCATCGAAGAAAAAGATTTTACTCGATCATGTATCGCAAGATTATTACGGGTAAATGTGCCCGAAGGCCGGAGTAATTTGAACTAGGAAATCTTCTATCGCAAGGGGTAGCTTAGGTGTATTGTCCCAAAAGCGAAGGCCAATCGAAGCCACTCCTTTTTCAGTAACAGCGCGGGCTCAGGCTACATAAATTTCAGCAAAAAATACATCAGTACATCCCGTAAATATCAATACTTCTGAACGCATGATAGATAAATTCTTGGACCGATGACATCCGATTGATAATGATATTTGCTTTTTTTATCTTGTAGCCTGTTTGTTGTCCCAACCGTTTGGTTTGTAAGGCATATTTATACGTACATTTTACATCGTTTTGTCAAAGGCAGCGATTGTGTTCTTTCCTCGACACGAGCTCGCTTGTGCAGTAAAAATATAGCATATAAAAAAGGCTAAAAGCAGACCTAATTACCCGTACATGATAAGAGAACGAAACGGGCAGCTAGGTTCCCACTCTTTTGATCTGATTTTTTTTCACTTTTTGGAAATATTTTCTTTGAATACAGGTTTTTCTTACTGTTACCGACGCTGCGGCGCACAGCCAAAAGCGATCCGCCTAACGGCTCATGATTGTGGACGCTCCCGCCTTCCAATTACAAGGTTTTCGTCACGGCTATGACGTTTGATCCATTTCGTCGGAATCAGCATGATGAATGAACGATCGGTCAGTGTCTCCAGTATAAAAAAGAGGTGGAACGCAGCAATCAAGCCAAATTACACAGAATTACTAATCATCTCAATTCCTACAATGTCACAACCCATTGCTATCACAGAACTGATAATGACATTGTCTCGCTAGTGGCTTCCAACAGTTCTGCCACGTTCTTATCGGCCAACACTAATGAATGCACTTGTCCGCTTGAGATACTCAATCTTTCAATTTTTTGTGTTCTTTTGATCGTCTCGATGTACAGAGTTGGTACAGAAGCTCTTGAGGTCCTTTTCCTCTAAGCGTATTGTTTTTCCTCACTGTTCACTGCTCCAGTGGAACGTCCGCTGTTCGACTCGCTTCCTATCCATCATAATGGTAGACAGTTCCTTCACAATCTACAAGTGCAAACACACATACTTCATCAGCTTTCTTTATAGTAATCCAGAACTATTAGGATTCTCTCCGGTTATATGGTCTGTTTTGTTCTTCACGGTTAGGTGTGTGAAACATTGAGTTTCTGGGGTGTTTTTACTCCTAACCAAACGAAAGATAAGAAATGAGGAAGACGTTTTTGCTATGATTGTTCTTTCAGCGGAAAGTGGAAGCACGTGAGAAAGTTTGTTTCATCCTAGCAGTTTTCTTAAATCCATATAACAATTCAATCTAACCGAAAAAAAAGAAGCTGCTTCCACATCCATGGTGATAGGAGATTTATACGGACAGCTTACACGAAAGAGTATTTCATTTAACGTAAAGAGCTATGTGTAATCGCTCCTTTAATGTTTATATTTTGAATGAGACATTGTTTTCTTTTGAGCTGCAACCATCGCGTGGAAAATCTGAAGGGGAAATTCAAGAGTACATTCCATAAGCAAGTATTCACGTGCATTTTCCTGCTTTGATTCCAGACGTTAACCTCGTCATATTGATACCAATCTTCGTAAAATTACTTATCTGACATAGCCTCTTCAAAAACACTCTTTGCTTTATACCCTCCTGCAAGGTCAATTGCATTTGACTACACTATCTTTTGTGTTCAGATTCCAGCTATGGCAGCCTTACTGTGATTGTTGTAGATATATCACAAAATTTCCTGTGAAAAACGACGGTGCGCTCTAGCCAACACTTGAAAAAATTAAAAATTAACGAAAAAAAATTTCCTCCCCTTGATCCTTTCAGGGAAAATCCTGGACAATTTCCAAATCAATTTCTTGAAAGAATTTATGTGTCTGCGTTTTTTGAAAATCTCTCCTCAGGAATGCAGAGGTGCTTCCGACGTGACAAACTTAGTTTCATTTGAAGGTAACACTCACAAAAATTTCCATTTTCGAAATGAGTCGTTTACCATGTAGCCGGCTGCTGGACAATCGTAGCACTAATTTAGACACAAAAACAGCCGCTTACCTGCGAGAGTATTATGATATTGTCCTGCGGAGATACAGGGTGCGCACAAATTATTGGCGCGTGGTTTTTCAAGCCCCAATCAGCTGTGGTTGAGCGAATTCAGAGGTCATGTTGTGGGTATGTTTGCTGGAACAATATTTACCGTAAGCAATATCAAGTTTGCCGAGTGACCTCTTTCCTGGTCTGTAAAGGTTTCGAGTNTCCGCCTACGGTCTCAGTGACCAGGTGTGCAGTAGCGACAACTGGAAGTATCGATCCGAGGTGGTTTCGCCTCTGATATCGATTAGCGTAAACGACCCAGGTCTAGGTGACCAAGGGCGGCAGTTATTGATTGAAATCGGGAAACCCCAAGTTGCGTCAGCAGAAAGGATAGCTGTTGCAGTAGTAGGGTTGAATTGGGAGTTGAACAACGATCCTCTATCTGTCATCTATCGAGCCTATTTCGTGGTGATATCGTGAAATTGTCCGCGTTTAGCGACGTAATACCAATCAGCTACGTTCTTGTTTTGCAGAAAGCTGTGAAAGCTAAAATGGCAGCGCAGGTGAACGAAGACGAGCTATTGCGAAGTCCAGACGTGGATTCTCAGGATGAAATGGATCGAGACGAGCTCCACACCGATGATGGGGTAAGTGAAAACTTCGATGTAAAGTTTGATGAACTGATGAGCAAAGCGATAGGTCACGTAGGATCGATTGGAGTGATCTGTGATAGGGAGCTGGCAAAGACCATGCGTACAGACGACCCGAGGCGTGATAGTATCATAAGTGCAGTTGCGGAGCAGACCGCACTTGTGAAAGAAATGCTGCGAGTAATATTGACAGAAACACGCGCATTATGCACCCCACACAATAAGCGAAGAAGTTGCAGCTATCTTCGAAAAAGCGCGTATGAACGATTCAGAGACTCTGGCGAAGTACAGGGTGCGCACAAATTATTGGCGCGTGGTTTTTCAAGCCCCAATCAGCTGTGGTTGAGCGAATTCAGAGGTCATGTTGTGGGTATGTTTGCTGGAACAATATTTACCGTAAGCAATATCAAGTTTGCCGAGTGACCTCTTTTCTGGTCTGTAAAGGCTTCGAGAAGCTTTCAGCTCAGACCACCCGTGACACGCAAGTGTTATTTCAGAAGATATTTTCAAGAATCTTTAGGGACAAACTTCCATCAATCTGTTGCTACCCATTTCGTACTGCAGACCTTACCCACTAACATTTTCAAAGCGGAGCTCGTAAGAATGCAAATGAAGTGAGTTACGTGGATCGAACTTCGAGCCAAAATTCAAGGAAATCACCTGCGAAACCACTTTTGAACGAATTTCGGCTTGCAAACTGAGGCTGAACGAGTTTGCGAAAACCGNCAGCTCAGACCACCCGTGACACGCAAGTGTTATTTCAGAAGATATTTTCAAGAATCTTTAGGGACAAACTTCCATCAATCTGTTCCTACCCATTTCGTACTGCAGACCTTACCCACTAACATTTTCAAAGCGGAGCTCGTAAGAATGCAAATGAAGTGAGTTACGTGGATCGAACTTCGAGCCAAAATTCAAGGAAATCACCTGCGAAACCACTTTTGAACGAATTTCGGCTTGCAAACTGAGGCTGAACGAGTTTGCGAAAACCATTTTTCATTGATAGAAGTGGGTGTCTTCCACGGTTTCAGAAAATTTACTATATTTGCTCTTCTCTTCTGATTATCAGTCCTAAGTCCGCAAAAATAGCAAAAACGGCTTGTGAGATATAACTCCCGTTCTCACCATGGAAATCATTTAGTGGTCCAACCCATGGTAAGCTCATAGTAGTTGAGACTTAGTCTTGACCTATCATACACAGATGGTTGGAGTCTGCTGAGCCTACCTCGGGGAATCTTCGAAGGTAAGGAGCCGTGGTCGACCTCGTGTCACGACTCCCTAACCGCGATTTGACCAGGAGGATTCCTAAAGCCTGTGTAGCCACAGAAGGAGATCATCTGGGAAACCATCCGCTGTCTACGGTAGGGATGGCCCAAGCAAAGATACCTAGAGCATGGCTTGTGAATTCGATATAACCTACCTAATCTTATCCGATTGGAACTCCAAAAAACCACGCGCCAATAATTCGCGCGCACCCTGTATGATATCATAGAAACTAGCTCCAGTTCAGGACAAATCCCAGGAGTTAGTAGTCCAATAGTAAATTTTTACCATAGGCAGCATTATCCGTTCATTTCTGTTTTCCGTCCTGAGGAAATTTCCCCACGATCATATGATCCTTCTAACTGAATTAATGTCAGTATCATCCACACATTGAAAGATGTCCAGGATTTTCCCAGGAAGGGTGGAAACAGAAGGCACCAATATAAAGTCAATAGAATTATTAATACCTAAATGATATTTAACTGAAATATTTTGAAAAAAAAAGTATAAAAACTTATAAAGGTGTTTGACCTATTTGCCCGCTTCGTTCCCTGGTGAACTTCACACGGTCGTAGACAAGAGAGGGGGCGACGCGGCGCGGCGTACTTGGGCAGAGACACATGGGCTTTGCATACTGGCGGTTGCCTGCATTTGCCAGCAGCACAGAAAAACCATTACCAGCTTGCAGGGCCACTGTGTCTCTGCCTGAGAACGCCGCGCCGCGGTCCCGTCCCTTGTCTACGGCCGTTTGGAGTTCACTGTAACTCATTTTTGAAAAAGACAACAACTACTGGCGCCAGCCTGCTGCCCCTCTTTCTAAAAGGAACTAAAGAGAGAAGACGACGCTACAGAATGGTCTGATGATCCACTAGACGTTTAGTGGTTGACCAGAGTAGCGAGAAAGGAAGGAGCAGCGTGGGCATGCGCATCTTGATGGAAATTCTCATGCTTTCTCGACCGCAGTATGAAGAGAAATAGTCGAGCGACCAAAGGTATGTAAAAAGAGAACAGAAGAAATGACAAGGACATGTCCTTCCATGTCATGCTTCCAAATGCAGTTCCCTATCTATCGTGACACATCATGTTTGTATTCCTTTTGCAGAAAGGATAACTCCACAAGATATGGTTGACGGCTGTGTTTCGTTTTGGATTTCCACGTGGAGTAAATCCCATGAAGCTCGTTAACAATTACATTCTTATCAAGAAGACCTCATCCCACAGAATCATAATCATCCCACAGCACAAGTAAAGTTGTACGCTAAACACTGCAATGTTGCCTGCAAGCGGATACAATTATCAAAGTAATTGTTGAGCAGAAAAACGAACAAAACCCGCAGTTTTCTTCGCCTCCTCGTCTCAATTCAATTCACTCAGGACCTTATCGGAAGTGCGTCATACAATATCAGCGTATCATTTTTTTTTTGAAAGCAACACCCCAAGCGCAAAGTCACGCTCTTTCCGCTCCATTGCTACAAACTAGTCAAAACGTAATTTACTGCAAGACAGAGTTGGCAGGAGTTGCATTTGAGTCAGCTTGATTCTTACATGGGATTCACACACGGTTTTCAGTCTCTACATGAAATGTGTTCTTTATCTGCAAGGATTTTGTCGCGTATCTTCGGCATGGGGCCGGGCACGGTGTGCGACGGAGTCGTCACCAACGCGGATCGCTGATTTCTCACGCTAACCGGAAATTTATAGTCATATCCTCTACAGAAATGTGAACCATTTAGTCCCTGTACTCGACATTTGACTGAACCTTCGATGCACTGCATTTGAAGAAATTTATAACAATCCAACGAAAAAACGCGAATTCGTGCACCAAATGCTCTTTTTGAAAAAGCGCGAGTAGTGTATCTGTCAATTCGTGAGCACTTATTAGATAACTGAATAACGGCCGTCTGAGTTTTGTTATAAAATAGCCTACATTCTGGGCTAGGATTCATGAACGCAAAACCAAGCGAAACCAGGTGAGCGAATCAACTTTTGCGTGTTTAACCTCCCAACGTTACGCAGCCTATGGGATAAGCAATCACGCTAGCCATCGTTGGTTTGCGTGGCCAGCGTTTCATGAATCCCAGCCCTGAATTTCCTGCGGTTAGGAATTAGCGGAGAAGACCAAGAGATGGTTGTACCCCAACGAAATTATCATACGAAATTATCGTATTTTAGAGGTTTCCACGACCGTTTTGACGGCTATCTTTTCAATATTTCTACAGTTTCCGAAGGCTTTTCTTGGTGTTTCTTCCGTCGCTTCCGCCACTCACAATTTCGTACTTTGCTACGTGTGTGACAGGAACGTAGTCCGAACAAGGTAATACGTCGAGTACAAAGCCTAGCAGCATCTCCTCCAAATTGTTGCCATCATCCCCTGAATTGCTGCGATCCTTCAGCAGTTGCTGCAAAAAGGGAGAATGCCTGAGCAGCAAATGTGCGTAGGATGGCGGGAACTGGGAGGAAATGCTTTTTCGTTTTGTGTTCTACAAATTACGCTATTCGGGATGCGTTCCTAGCGTACATCTGAGCAAACTGTCTTTCCATTCTTCGAACGACATCACTCGCTGTTCTATGCCGTAGTTATCTGCTGTGAACAAGCTCTATCATTTTTCTCAATCATTCTCTCCATGTAAAGGTTACATGCCTCTTCTTCCGGATTTGCTCAACATCAACGTATTTCAAAGAACCAGTTCTTTCAGGAAAACAAGGAATCCGTCAGTAATTTTCAAAGATGTTGTCGACGTCCACAGTTAACATTATCCAGCTGGGAATGGGTTTCTTTTTCAATTTTTTCGCGTTCAACTCTCAAGGTTAAATTTCATTGATTTTCTCTGTAAGGCACTACTGCGCCCTAAAACGCAGCCGATTTGAGGATTCATCGAAGAGCCTGTCATTGAAAGCTCTGCAAGTAGACAGAATATTAACGTCCACGCTGGTTATTACAGGTGAGAATTAGAGGCTTAAGGTCACTTGCTTTTAGCAAAAAAAAGTATAGAGCTTTCCTGCGTCTTTTTTTTTCACTACGTATGTCTCATATCTTGATCAATCGTGGTTGGGAATTTAGGCGAGGTGGTTAGAATACTGTGAGGTTTGGGAATAGAATTTGCTTGCTTGTGGAGTGTTACATATTGATGAAATAACATATTAGTAATAAGAATTAATGTACTGGTACAGTTAAAGGCAGTGTGTCACCTCGTTTCGCGTGTTGTAGATATCAACAAATCCTTAATCTCATCGCCACACTGATTCCAGAAATGTATAGAAAAAGTTAAAAATTGACGAGAACCCCGTTTTTGGGAGGGTCCAATGTGCAATTCACGGATAACTTGGAGCGGTCCGTGAGTGTGCTGGCTGCCCGCCACGGCTGCAACGTTGGCCAACGAGTCTTGACATGTACGATCGATAAGATCAACAGCTTCACACATTAATTCGGGTCAGCAAACTGTTACAAATCCCTTACAGACCCCGCCCTGAAAAACGTGTTCAAAGGCCGTTTTATGACATTATATGTACTGTCGGAATCAGCGTGTCGAGGAGATTCACTATCTGCTAATAGCTCAAACACGAAAACGAGGTGACACACTGCCTTTCAGGCTTAGCCTGAGCATAGCACGAGTGCTGTTGGTTAATTTCCACCCGCAGTCGTTAACGTCAACGATAAATATTATACTTCCAGGGGGTCCTTGATGTACTTATACCATCCACAATTCTGCTTTGATTTTGTTTATTGCTGCGCAACACTAGTGATGTGATAAATAAATAAAATTAAATAAATAAATGAATAAATGCACTAAAGCTTCAAAGTGGTTACCATGTTCGTGCCTATCATATCAAAGAATCACCAAAGTGAAGTTTTAGGGGAAAGTTTTTTTTTTTGAAATATTTGGGGCACCGGATGTAAAATAGTTCCAAATGATGCTATCGCCATTTATGTAGAACCAAGGACGTACATTCTTTGTCAGCTCTCAACTACTGATTTGACAAAGACTAGAATTACGCATGGATCAACTAAATGGCTATGAAATTCAAGCTCTTAATAATAAATGGTAAAGTAGAAAAGTAAATAGCTAAAGAAAAGCACTTTACTTTTTTTAAAGGTCATATATTAGTGCGAAGAAACGTTTATTCGTTGAATGTACTATGCATGTTCTAACTATTATTATATTTCAGCCTATCTATAATATATGCGGTGTTCACGATTGCGAACTTTGTAGCTGCACCTGTCGTAGACATCCTTACTCCGAAATGGGCAATGACCGCAGGGGCACTCTGCTATGCAGTCTTCCAGGTTTTGTGTTTTTATCACGCTTTGTCATTCTTTTTTATTTAAACTACTTAGAAACTATTTTCTTTATCAGTGTTAGATGAGAGCTTCTGTGTTAGTTTTCACGTTTGTATGAGAACGGATGCGACGAAGAGGGTTGCCGCTATTGCACCGACCAGAAGATCTGCCACTTGCGCGGTACGGTGTATATGATAAAGTGTAAAGGATGCGGGCAACGATACATTGGGGAAAGCGGAAGACCACTGAGGAAGAGGTTGGATGAACACCGTCGAGCACTCATCCGCCCACAAGCCTACCCCAACAACAGCTTTTCCCGGCATCGTACGAACGTTCATACCCGAGATTCTACCCCAGATTTCGACGTGATGGTGCTACACCGGCACCTCGAGAACACCCTCCATAGGAAGATCTTGGAGGCTCGGGAAATCAAACGGTACCAGCCGGAAATTAACAATAAGGAAGAGCTTGTTGAGGCGCTAAAGTTAATTGCTTGACAACGGCCGGTTAAACATCTTATGAGTAGCAGTAGTGTTTCGTATCAGTGCAGTTCCTTTAGATAACATCAGATATGGTAGTCATTTGTTGTACGTTCACATCTGCTCGTCTCTCCCTCTTGCTCGGTTGGTCTTACATGTTAACAATTGTTAATCCGTATTTCACTGCATGTTGTATGAATGTATTAAGGTCTGACGAAGGCGCTAAGCG
>JARK01001366.1:156115-178085 GCA_000688135.1 Ancylostoma ceylanicum | reverse complement strand
ACAAACACACATGAAACCTATACCGTTCGACTCAGAATTGTGCCCCGCAGTGCAACGTCAGGGTCTTTTGGCGTTTTTCCAGAAATCGTTTTTATCGATTTTTGGCCCCCTATCCCCATCACTATAGAGTAAAATCCANTGTGAATTCGATATAACCTACCTAATCTTATCCGATTGGAACTCCAAAAAACCACGCGCCAATAATTCGCGCGCACCCTGTATATAAGAGGTTGCGAGGAGAGTAAATCTGTGCTAGCAGCGGTGAGAAATGACCTTCGTTGTGAGGAAGAGGATATCGTTAGTGAAATCAGAAAATTATTAGCAGCACTTGAAAATGAGAAGCAACTTGTACATAAGCTGGAATGTGAGCATCAACGAGACAAATTTCAGCTGAAGCAGCTGCGTCAAGACGTTGCAAATTTGAGCTATACGAGGCCGTCTGACACGAACAACGTGTTACCCGCTACTGCAGAAGGTATAATGGACGTTGACATTCGTGACTCTAAAGAGGTACATGAGGAAACTTCTCTTCAGGCATTGGCGCCCACGACCTCGATGGCATCGAACCCGAGATCCTCCGTGCGTACGCAGATAGAAAGATTCGCGAGCAGTCAAAGTCGAGGACAATCGTCGGGCATAGGTGAGTACGTTCCACCGGAATTTTCCATGGGTGACTACATAGGTACGATGGCTCTCCCTGAGGTTCAACCTTTTTCGGGCAAACCCAACGAGTGTTTTAAAAGGTTCCTGAATTCTTTTGAGATAAAGTATCCCAAGGCTTAGTGGAGAGACTCCAGCAGGTTGCAGTTGTTCCAGAATTTTCTGCGGAAAGGCGCGTTAACTGTGTTTGAAACGCTTCCAAGGAAGGTGCGCGAGGGCAAATTCGATGGCGTGATGGAGGCAATGAAAAGGATGCACATCGGCGGTAATAGTGAGAGGGTAAGGGGGCTAGCAGAGCTGCGAAACATAAGCATTAGGGAAGAGCAGACCGTAAATGAGTTCTGCCTGGTCATAGAAAGACTGGCGCATAGGGCTTACCCAGACATCCCACATGAAGCGATTTCCCTCCAGAAAGCGGAAATCTTGTGCCGACAGCTGGCATCTTGGAGCGGAAGCTACAGCCTTACGGAAGCTTTAGAAGGTAGCGCATCAACGGAAGCCTACGATAAAGTCAAAGAGGTTGCTTTGAGACTTGAGAGGTGCTTGAGGACTGCTGAGGAGTACGACAGGATCAGAAACCAGAGGAAAACGCATCGGAACCCGAGTAACCAGCAGAAGTTCAGCAGGGCGAAATTCGCCCACAGTGAAAGAAGGCATGAGAGCGAGCTTGCGGCGAAGGATTCGGAGAAGTACAAAGCAGCCGTACATGATGAAGACGCTGCGAAAGAACGTCCTCTGCATAAAAGTAGCAGATGGGAAGATGGCCGACGCTGCTACAACTGCGGAACAATAGGACATCTAGCCAAGGACTGCCGGATGACAAGTTCACACACTCGACCCATCGCAACATTCAAAACACAGAACGGAAAAGGGACGGGAGAATATGCAACCTTGGTAGAGAAGTGGACGTGTGCAGCAGGAGAGGACGGACCATCCAAGAGGAGTGAATTTTTCGGGAAGAAATCCTTGTAATGGATAAGAATATTCTGAATGGATGCTCTTGCTCTACTCGACACGGGCTCGCAGACAACCATAATACCATTGCAACTGCTAAAGAAAGCGGTGAAGCTGAAGATAAACCTGGATAACTTTGTGGAACGCGTTCAAGAACCGGCAGTGGAGGTTCGTGACGCATCTGGAAACGAGATGGAGTTTCTGGACACCATTCGGGTAGAAATCACTCTTCAAGGACGTCGTAAATCCATAGCCGCGTATGTTGGCCGAGGCGTAGATGAAGTCGTAATCCTTGGCACGAATGCGTTGGAACTGTTCGAGCTAAGACTACAAAAATCGAGAAGCCCACACTAGGTCGCAAAGAGCGTGAAGTAAAAGGGGTGATGGAAAGCAAAGCCGCATTTGCTCGTGTGGAGCAAAGAATTCTCGTCCCAGCTGGTGGCATACAAAACCTGACAGTCACATGCGCTCAAACAAATGTGAGGAGCCCTGTGCTATGGTCAGTTCACCCGCACGTGTCGGATGGGGTATGTGATGTATCCAAGGATGGAGAAGTGCTCATACCAGTGGTGAACCACACAACAAATGGTATGGTGTTCAAGAAAGGGGAAGTCATCGGTGAATGGAAAAGCGAAGAATGGGTAAAACCCAAATATCTGGAACCGGACAGGGACATGTTGGATCTGGATCCACAGAAAAAATGGAGGTCACAAGAAGAGAGAACAGGGGTGCTGTTGGACATAATCCAACGCGAATGTAAACTACCCTCTCGAGCTGTGGAGATCATAACAGCATTTGAAGATGTGTTCGCAGTTACCGATACCGAGCTAACCCAAACTGACCTAGTGGTCCATGATATTGATACGGGGGACCACAAGCCCATAAAACAAAGAACGAGACCAGTTCCTATGGCGGCAAGGAAGGAGTTCAAAAATATCATCAAGGACCTGGTTGACAGAGGAATCATACAGAAAAGCTCTTCCGAATGGGCATCGCCAGTAGTATTAGTAAAGAAAAAGGATGGGACACTAAGGCTTTGCATTGACTATCGAGAACTCAACAAAATCATACGACAGGATTCCTATCCGTTACCAAAAATCGACACAGTGCTGCAATGCTTGAAGGGAAAGAGGTTCTTCTCTACAATGGACCTAGCTTCCGGGTATTGGCAAATACGCCTGTCTGAAGATGCGAAAAGAAAGAGCGCCTTCACAACGAGCGAAGGACTCTTCGAATTCACAGTGCTACCATTTGGCCTTTCCACCAGCCCTTCAGTATTCCAAAGAATGATGGATATGGTCATCAAAGGATTGGACTTGGAAGATGAAGTATTTGTATATATCGACGATATTCTAATTGGGACCGACACGCTGGAACGTCACTATGCTGTAATGAGACTTGTGCTAGAAGCTTTGCGGATGGCCAATCTCCGTCTGAAGCCCCAAAAGTGTGAATTCCTGCGGGACAGCGTTTCCTTCCTGGGCCATTACATCGATAAAGAAGGCGTTAAGACGAACAAGGAGAAGGTGCGCAAGATCGTCGAGTACCCAATACCAAAGAATGTCGCGGAGCTCCGAACATTCCTCGGAATGGCTTCGTATTATAGAAAGTTTATAGCAGGGTTCTCCAAAATGGCAAAAGGTCTCTACAATCTTATAAGTCCAAGAACCAAATGGACATGGACGGAGGAAGAAAACAAGAAATTTGAAGCACTGAAGACAGCTTTGGTGAACACCCCCGTGCTAGCACAGCCGGATATTTCTGCGGCAGAGAAGGGTGATAGACCATTCATTATTTACACGGACGCTTCCGGTAAAGGGCTTGGCGCGGTATTATGTCAAGAAGGTGACGACAAACTCCTTCACCCAATTTTCTTCGCTTCCAGAGGTCCTTCGAAAGCTGAAAGAAACTATCACATAACAGACCTTGAAGCACTAGCTGTCATGTTCGCACTGCAGAAGTTTCACTTTTTCGTCTACGGCTTAAGCACCATCGTTCGCACGGACCATCAGCCGTTGACTTGTCTCTTCAAAAGGACAAACGTGTCCGCTAGGGTGCTAAGGTGGGCCCTGGAGATCCAAAAGTACCGCCTCGAAGTTGAATACGTAGCCGGGAAAGCCAACGCGGTAGCTGACGCCTTGTCGAGGAGTGCAGTCAATTTAGAAGGAGAAGATCCAACGATACCGGCGAATGACATGGTGATTTGTGAAGTAAAATGCGAAGACAGCGAGTGGTTAAGGGAGTTAAGAGCAGATGAAGACTTCAAACAGCTCATTGATGATCTAGAAAAACACCGAGACGACGAGACTTAAAAATAGTGTTGGAAAACACTACAGTGAGAGTGGTACCCAAGTCTCAAAGGAGAGCCGTGTTCGAAGCAGCCCATCGGGGCGCCATGGCTGGACACCTAAACGGGAGAAAGCTGAACAGACGACTTCGGAAAGTAGTATTCTGGGAAGGCATGGAAAACGACATTGTAAAATGGTCGAAGGAGTGCTCGAACTGCTTTCTCGCAAAGTCTCGCGAAATACAAGTACCCCCGCTCAAACCATTCACAACTCATGCCCCGTTTGAGCTAATTGGACTGGACCTGGTAGAACTGGGACTAACAGAGAGGGGTAATCGATATGCTTTAGTTGTAATAGATCATTTTTCTAAATATGCCGGAGCTTACCCCATCCCAGACAAAAGCGCTAGAACGGTTGCTCGAACTTTGTTCGAACGTTGGATATGTGAGGGATGCCGTTGGCCGAAAAGAATCCACTCGGATCAGGGACCCGAGTTCGTGAATTCAGTCCTGTCTGGCATTTGCAACATAACTGGAATCGATCAATCAGTCACAAAAGGGTACAACCCCCGAGAGAACGGTATGACGGAGCGAGTGATAGAGACTTTCACAAAAATGCTCCGCAAGAAAACAGTCATACCAGCAGATTGGGATCTCTTACTCCCCATGGTCGTTTTCGCGTATAATTCTTGTCCACACGACGCAACGGGAGAAAGTCCATTCTGTTTATTACACGCATTCGATCCCAACTACCCATCCAAAGTGCTCCCACAGGATAAACTGTCATTCAACCACTTTGATGTGGACGATTACAAGCATGAGTTGCTCGCAGGAATACAACTGGCACAGGACTGTTCGAGGGAACTAAATAAAAAGTATAAAAAGAGAATGAAAGCCGCATACGA
Organism: Ancylostoma ceylanicum; assembly: GCA_000688135.1. Lineage (NCBI taxonomy): Eukaryota > Metazoa > Nematoda > Chromadorea > Rhabditida > Ancylostomatidae > Ancylostoma > Ancylostoma ceylanicum. The sequence goes on along the minus strand of JARK01001366.1, from coordinate 173,279 downwards.
CAAAAGGAACAACGCTGATGCGCGAAAACTGCCAAAGACGGGTGACAGGGTTCTCCTCAAGTTACCTAGAGAAAAAGCTAACAAGAATTTCTCTAAGCTGTGCGAACCTTGGGGTGGACCCTACCGCGTCATAGAAACTAGCGATGACTTCGCGTTGATATCAAACATTAATGAGAAGAAAGAACCCATCAGAATCCCATTCGATGCACTCGTGGTTGTCCCCAATGAGGTTGAGCACGTACAACTAAAATCTAAAACAAAACGAGTGAAACGTCGGCAAGCTGTGAGTAAAAGTATCTATTGCAGGGCGACCGTGCATGGCGACGGAGACACTGCGCCCCTTGGCTTCTTCTTTTGCTGTCCCGGAAAGCACGAGATGCGTGGAAGCGCCAACTATTCGTTCTCTTGCACAGTACATGATAAGCGGTTCAAGGACGTCGTTCAGGACGCTATCGAGACGATTGGAAAGATTCAGTTTTACTCGATCTACGGTCTTGCAAGGCTGATCTCAATTTATGAGCAGGAGAAAAACGATGAGCGCAGACGATTCCTTATGCTGGACCCGTCCTACGAATTGCTTACCATATCTGGAGCGCAAAAAGCCTTCACTTTCTTCAAACACTGTTGTGATCACGTGTTTCGTAGTCTCGCTTGCCACGACGGATCCGTTCTTAGCCTCCCGCATGACGGTGGTACAGGTTTTCCGGTGGAACAACTGAATGATGTGAACAATGAAGGGGTAAAATATGCGAAACCTCACTCGTGGGAGGACGTAGCCACGGCGAATAAACCGAAAAAGACGCTCCTGATTCTTCCAGACGCCTTCCGGACGAAAAACTCAGTGTTCAAGGCTCGAGACGACGTAGAATTCTCAGTCTATAGTAAGCTGAGCGATGTTTCTACGACCCTTCAGAGAACGGATGCCCGCATATGTGTGTTCGTCGCACCGGCAACGGATGTAACACCTCCCAAGAAAGAGTGGTTTCGACTGGCGTCATCTTTAGCAAATGCAGCAAGGAACGGAATGAAGATAGTCGCGGTAGCTCCCCCACGTGGTGATCACGGTTACGATCAAAACAGGATGGAGACAAATGAAGCGATCAATCTTGCAAGGAAGACAGCTTCATTGATGAAACAGAACTTAATAAGTTAGATTCCCGTGATCGAGTCAGTCAAGGAACCGTCACACGGTCCAGCGGCCCACCCGAGGGTCAGCTCAGCCGATGCGTATACAGCGGCAGTGATAAAGGAATACTTCAATATGCTGCGAGATTACATTCGTGCCGAAGTCCAGCTTCCCGAGCTCGATACATCCAGTCGAATAGCACGCTCAAGGCAATACTTCAAGCAAAGAAAGGAGAAAAAAAGGCCGAAGAAAAAATCCAGGGAGACGGAGTAGTGAAGCAGCCCCGTTTCAACAATTTCAGGATGACAGCGCCAACTCCCTATGCAATGTTACCACAGGGAATGTTCTCACAGTGGAACGCCATGATGCCAATGGACCCACACCAGCTTGTCAGCAACTACGGATACCGTGGAAGAAGCGGTAATAACCGCAGAGGCTCTCGACGTCTACCGTACCGCTAAGCGGCAGGGGCGCCGCTTCCATTGGGGGGAGGGATGTAAAGGAAGTAGGACAGTAGTAGGATGAAATACAGTAGTAGTAAAAGTTTAGATTAGTGTTCAAATTGTTTTGCGTTTCGCTCATGTCTCTATTTTGATCAGCTATTGTAGATCATCATTAAAGTCAATAAGTGGCGGGCACCCGGCGGCATAAAAAGCCACGGTTGTCCAACGTAGTTTGGTTTTTCTGGTGTTTCTGGTTCTCCCCACGCCGAGTGCGTGGTTTCGTTTCTTTTTTCCTCGTTCTGTTCCAGGCCACGAGGCCACGTTTTTTTGATAAACGGTTTTTCCTAACCGCGGTGGTTCCGCTGAGATAGGGCTCGATACCCTATTACAATCTTCTTTGGCCGCCTTTAGAAGATTTTGAATCCCAGGGACTCCGGGTTACCGTGACTTCTCTGCGATACCGTTGATTACCTAATCCTTTAGCCTATTTATCCGTATATGGACAGGGAACGAAACGGGCAAATAGGCTATACGCCTTTATAAGTTGTGACACTTCTCACAAAGTAAAAAGTTTGTGTAATATTAGTAATCTAATTGATGGTCAGTTTTTACAGCGTGTCGCAAAGGTCGATGGTCACTATCGATGTTTAACCTGCTAAGAACTTCCATGTTTTCTAACATTCGGATGTTCGAGCAGAGACTAAAGTCAATTTCATGTCTCGTTTTCCTCACGTTTAACGACTCGTATGTCTTCGTTCTTTTGGAAACAAACTGTTCGCGACGTAATGTCTTTGATGTTCTGCGAAATCAAGGAATATTTCTCCAGCATCACTCCACTTCCTTCCAGTGAACTTCCCTACGTAGCGCGTATTGACTGGTCCTGTTGCTATTTGTGCATTAAAATTACCGATAACCAACTTCTGAAAGGCCGGTTGTTTCAGATGGTGTGCCAATTCCGAGTAAAAGGATTCGATTTCTTCAATGCCATAACCGATGTGCGGTGCATAAACTTGGACAATGAGGAGCGGTTCCTTTTTATCCACGTCGAGCTATTCGTGAGTAGTGGATAATGGCTTCAGTGACCTTGTCTGCTATTTTCTTTTTGATGATGAAGCCGACGTCACCGAAATGATGTGTTCCACTTCCGGTTCCAATGGTGAGTTTGTCTTCAGTGTCTCTCCACACCATCCTTTGTTCTTCTTTGGCTCGTGTTTCACAGATCCCGATGATCTCGTATTTAAAGCGATGTAACGTTTTTAGACAGGCGCGTGTGGCGCAATGGCAAGAGGCTCGCTGCGCACGCACACGATCGATGGTTCGATAACGCCCGCAGCCAACCAAGCCGTCCATCCCTCCGGGGTCGGTAAATTGGTACCAGAGGAGTCTGGGAGGATGAAGCACTGACTTGGTTCATCGGGTGCGCCCCGCAAGTCACTGTATAGGGCACATACGCATTCAACGCCTCAGTCAAGTTTTTCTTTGTTTCGTTGAGACCCAAGGAAAGTAGTGGGCAAGACCCCTTTCAAAATGGACACGCTAGACCCGGGTGAATATTTATTAGAATACAGACGGAATACAGAAGGGAAGGCCGAGGAAAACCACCAGCCAAGGCGAGGACACCAGCGAAGACTAACTTCTGCTCGAAGGTGGTCGCTATCGTGATTTCGAAACTCCCGCCCGAACTCCCGCGCGCACTTTTGACCTATCGACGTGCCGGTTACCGTGCCCTACCCAAGTGCGCGCCCTCTCGTCGGGCCTCTTTCCAGAAATCAACCTCGTCCACTATCTCAGCGGTACTCTGGTGTTAACCAAATAAACAAACAAAACGGACAAAGGTAAAACAATTTAATTCAATTTACTTATTTAATTCATTTTTTCTTCAGTCAATATCTATAACGATATCACTCAACATGCCTTCCCCTACGGGGAGACCGTTCCACTCGGTCTCAATCTTCTTTCCTGTCGGTGACAATTAGCTGGCTTAGTTCCTTGGCGGCTGCTCGCATCTGGCTTCGTCTCTTCCGCTGCTCCTTGCGTCGTTCTGCTCGCTTCTGGACACGACCTTCCTTTATTGCTGCGTACTCTCGTTCGTGTCCGACGGGTTCCTGTTGCCGCACCGCGGGATGCTTCTGAGGCGGCATCTCTGGTATGCACTCCAAGCTAGCCCATGGCTGAAGCTGTCTTCTAGTCATCTCATAAAACAGCCTTGCTTGTCTCTCCGGAATGGGCGTGTGCTCATCTTCGGTGATTGCCACCGCAAAACACGGGGAAGCAGTGTCCATTGCTCCGGCCATCACAGGCAGCTTATCGACAATCTGCATCATATATTCCACATGGCCCTCGAGGAAACCATTCACATGCTTCCTTGCCTGCTCAGCTACACGGAACCAGCTCGACTCGTCCTGTGTCCTTGGTCCGGCTATGAGGCATACCCGGCACCCACACGCTAACCACATGTTGACGGCATGGACTAGTGGTAGCCACGAGCCAGGGCGGGGTTCCACCGACGGTAAGACTATGACAACAATGCCCAAGTTGTCGTCGAACAGCTCGGTCCGGCGTAGATGGATCTCTTTGAACATGCGGTAGTAGAAAACGATTGTGTCCTTCCATCCATTTACTCTTTTCAGAGTCCTTAGATTATGCGGGACGATAACCACGGCTTTCCGATGCTCCATTCTCATCATCTTCTGTGTGGTATCATTCCACGATATCCGGCATGCCATTGTCCATGCTAACTCAAATATATGAACCATGTCGCAACCCCAGCCCGGAATGGGTGCGTGCCGCATGATTCCTTGCGATGGCACCGTGCTTGCCATTATGGCGACATGCATGCAGCGTGACTTGAAGAAAGCATAAGCCAAAGCTACACTCCTGGGCGATATCCTGCGATGTGCGGGGTCCACTATCCATGTAATCTTCTCCGCGAGCGTGCCACATCCTTGCCAAACTGCAATAATCCTGGCCGCTTCGAGTACGTTTTCCACTCGATGGCTGTATGCTGGCTCGGGAAGCTCCGGGATAATCTGTCCGGCCGTGATGGCAGTACTGACTCTACACGGTGGCGGAAGCTGTGGCACACCCGGCACAAGAGGCATCTGCTGGCCCACACAGCGAAACTGACCGTGGAGACAGTGTGTGCTGTCAGGCACCTCGAACTCCGTTACGGCCCTGAAATGACAACATATAGAGGTATTGAGTTGTGCTGTATCTACTACTGTCACACGACTTGCACGCACTCTTCCTCTCTTCCGTCTCTGTCGTTGCCTAGTCTTAGTGACTACCGTTTCAAGCGTCAGCTCTTCCGGGCACACTCTCAACATATCCATTTGAATCCTCAGGGGCTCTTCATCAGCCCCAATTCTGGAGATAAGCGCTGACGTTTCCGAAGCGTCAAGAACCCGGAAAGGGCCATCCCATTCATTGGTCAGCTTTGGGTATTTGCTCTTACTCTTTTCAGCGGGTAGCTTCATGAACACCCTACTACCGATGGTGGGCAGTCTGCTAGCATCCGCACTGTGACGCTTATCATAACTCTTTTTCATCCTTTCCCTATACTTATCGGCATACTCCCTCAGCTGAGTTGAGCTCGCCGAAGCGCATGTTCTTGCGATTGCCAGCACTTTCTTCATGAAGAGGGAATCTCAAAAGATTACGTATTGCAGCGGAGGTCGGCAAAGTGAGATTGACTACATTCTGGTTAGAAGACGTTTTCTAAAGACAGTCAAGAATGTGAAGACTATCCCAGGAGAAGAAATCGCAGGACAGCATCGACCAGTAGTAGCGGATGTATGTATAGCCTTACAGAAGCATACTAAAGCTAAACGAGAGCCACGCATCAGGTGGTGGAAGCTAGCAGGTGAAACGCAGAAGACATTCCGTGACAAGATTATTGCTGCCGGTTTGCCAGAGCCCTACGGTCACATGGACTCTGTGTGGGCTAGCGCTGCAACTACTATACTCACGTGCGCTAGGGACACATTAGGAGAAACTAAAGGTGGAAGAAGAGGAGATAGGGCGACGTGGTTCTGGAGTGAAGACGTGCAGAAGATTGTTAAGGCTAAGAAGGATGCGTACAAAGCGTGGCAAAAGACCAAGTCGCTCTCTTCGCTGGCTGAGTACAAGTTAAGGAAGAAGGAGGCGAAAGCTGCTGTAGCTCGCGCAAAAAACGCTGTCATGGACGAGCTATACGATAAGCTAGAGAGCTCACAGGCGGAAAAACACGTGTTCCGGCTAGCGAAAGCACGCCACAGGGCATCCCTAGATGTGACTGAGGTAAGAGCTGTCAAGAACGAAGACGGTGAAGTTCTGAGAGACCCTGTGGCAGTCAAGGAGCGGTGGAGAGTGTATTTCGAGCATCTGCTGAACGAGGAGTTTCCAAGAAAGCCAAAGGCTCCCGCGGAACCAGTAGCTGGGCCGATGCAGCCTTGGACAGCCGATGAGGTGAGAAAGGCCATCAAGAAAATGAAGGCTGGCAAAGCCACAGGTCCAGATGGCATCCCTGTGGAGGCGTGGAGGTCACTTGGCGAATTAGGAGTGCGGTGGCTGACCGAGTTTTTCAATAACATCACAAGGTCAGCGAAAATGCCAGAGGCGTGGAGAGACAGCATCATAGTGCCGATCTTCAAAAGGAAAGGTGATGCGATGAACTGCACGAACTACAGAGGTATCAAGCTAATCGCACATACGATGAAGATTTACGAACGTCTTCTGGATATGCGACTGAGAGAGATGGTGGAAATTTCACCAGATCAATTCGGATTTGTCCCAGAGCGGTCGACAATTGATGCTATCTTTATCGCCCGTCAACTAATGGAAAAGTACCGCGAAAAGAACAAGCCGTGCCATCTCGCATTTCTGGATTTAGAAAAAGCATATGACAGGTTGCCGCGCACAGTGCTTTGGGAGGTAATGAGAGAAAGAGGCATCCCGGAGTGCATGGTGAGGACAGTCCAAGTCATGTATGACGGATCAACAGCAAGGGTGCGCACCTCGCATGGAATGACATCAAAGTTCGACATAACTGTGGGGGTGCACCAAGGATCAGCCTTGAGCCCATTCCTGTTCATTATGACACTGGACACAGTGGTAAAACATCTCCTGGAAGGTCCGCCGTCCACACTGCTCTATGCTGATGATGTCGCTTTAATCGCAGATTCGAGAGCAGAACTCCAGCTCAAGATCCAGAAGTGGCAGACAGCTCTTGCAGACGCGGGTTTTAAGTTGAATCTGAAGAAAACCGAGGTCATGAGCAGTATAGGGGGAGGCGACGCCATGCTAGACGAAAACGGGACTGCTTTCACACAAACCGAAGAATTCCAATATTTGGGAAGCGTCCTGAGTGCTGACGGAACGGTGGATGCGGCAGTTAGAGGACGGATTGCCTGTGCATGGTTGAAGTGGAGAGAATCAACCGGAATTCTCTGTGATCGAAGGTGCTCGAGGGTGTTAAAAGGGAAGATCTACCGCACTGTGGTGAGGCCGGCGATGATGTATGGCAGTGAGTGCTGGCCGGTGACGAAGGCGCACGAAAGGATGTTGAACACGGCGGAGATGCGCATGCTTAGATGGGCATGTGGACTTACGCGACGCGATAAGGTGCGCAATGAAGACATAAGAGCATTGATGCAGACGGCGCCCATACAACAAAAACTGCGTGCACAGAGGTTGCGGTGGTTCGGGCACGTTATTAGAAGATCGCCACTACACCCTACTCGGAAGGCCATGGAGATGGAGGTTAGCGGCAAGCGCCCCAGAGGCGCACCGAAGAAACGATGGAAGGACACCGTAAGCAAGGATATGAGGGAGCTTGGTGTCACCAAGGATGACGCTCAGGATCGAGATCTATGGCGCAGGAGAACCAAAACAGCGGACCCCGCGAATGCGCGGGACAAACGCTAAGGAGAAGAAGAAGACTCCCTCACATGCTCTCGGATCAGTTGCATGCCCCTCAGGAGTTCCGTCTTGTAGTCGTCCCAATCGACCTGATATTGGGTGACTCTTCCTTCTGGAATCACTTCGGACGGGACGTATGGATCGAACCCATACAACAGGAAAAATGGACTCTCCCCAGTTGCCTCGTGGGGGGTCACATTATACGCATACACAGCATTTGGCAACATATTGTCCCAGAGTTCTGGCAGGTGGACCTTCCTCTTCAGAATCTTCTGAATGGTGCCAATCGCCCTTTCGCATACCCCATTTTCGCGGGAATTGTAACCTTTCGTGGTCGACAGCGTTATTCCAGCTACCTTGGCTAATTCATCCATCATGCTATTTACAAATTCCGTTCCTTGGTCACTGTGAATTTGTCTGGGCCAGCGCCCGTTTTCGCAGATCCACCGTTGGAAAAGCGTGGTAGTGATGGATGAAGCCGTTTTGTCCGGTACCGCATAGGCTCCTAACCATTTTGAGAAATGGTCGACCACAACCAGTACGTACTTCATGCCATTCGCGCTCAGTCCCATTTCCAGCAGGTCAACCGCCACTATTTCGAAAGGCTTGTTGGTTACTACTGGTCTTAGTGGGGGTGTGGCGACTTTTCGTGGGTTTGTCAGGAAGCATTCCCCGCATTCCTTGATCCACCGCGCTATGTCTTTTTCCATACCTTCCCAGTAGACCTTGGCCTTCAACATACGTAGCATCTTCTTGAGCGCGAAATGTCCGGCTAAGCTCCCTCTGTGAGCTTCATCAAAGACTTCACGTCTCTTGGATGGGGGAACTATTCTTACTGACTCCCCATTCTCCAATGTCAGCTTCAGGTCTCCCTCTTCTAGCAGGAAATCTACGACCTTAAGCCTTTTCTGTGACCGCGGCAATAGCACTTTCTGTTCCAATTTTTGTGCTTCCAATGTTTTTATCACCTCTCCGTAAGTCGGATCAGTTCTTAACTCTCGCATCCACTCTGTTTCTGCCTCGCCGTGGACCGCACACACAATCCTCTCCTCCGGCACCAAGTTTCCTTCAGCCTCTTCCGAGGTCACTGCGACTCCACGCGACAGCGCGTCTGCGACGGGGTTCGCTTTACCCTTCACATACTCAATCTTCACACGATATTGCTGCACCAGCAGAGCCCATCTCAAAACGCGACCTGACACAGTACTGCGTTTGAATGGAGATGTAAGGGGCTGGAGGTCCGTCCTGATGATTACCTCCATGCCATACACGAAATAGTGGAATCAAGTCAGTGCAAAAACTACCGCTAAGGCTTCCGTATCGGTCACATGGTAGTTTCGTTCTGCCCCTGACAAGCTCTTTGAGGCGAAGTATAGAGGGTGTAGAAGGTGGTCCTTCCCCTCCTGACACAGAACTGCTCCAATGCCTTTTTGAGATGCGTCGGTGTATATAATGTACGGCCGCTCTCCCGAACGTGCTGCATCTACGTCAGGCTGGGCGAGGACTGGTGTTGTAGTCATGAGCTCTTTAAGCCTTTCGAAGGCTTCATCCTGCTCGCTGGTCCATTTCCAAGGCGACTTCTGGCTCGTCAGCTCGAACAGAGGTCGAGCCACTTTCGAGAAGTTCAGGATGAATTTCCGGTAGTATCCACACAGTCCCAAGAACGTTCTCAACTGGGCTAGGTTCGTGGGTTTTGGATACTGTTTCACTTTCTCTATTTTTTCGGGGTCAACATGTACTCCTTGCTCATCTACTCGATGCCCTAGGAAAGCGATTTCTCTTTCCATGAAGACACACTTCTGGGGCTTGAGCTTCAAGTTAGCGTCTTGCAGTGATCGGAGTACCTCCAACATTACCTCGTAATGTCTTTGTTCTGTCTCGGTCGCTATTAAAATGTCGTCAATATAGACGAACACCTCGCGGTCCTTTAGGCTACCCAATACCCGGTCCATCAAACTCTGAAATTTTGCCGGGGAGGTGCACAACCCGAATGGTAGCACCGTAAATTGGAATAACCCTTCTGACGTTGTAAATGCACTCTTCTCTTTGGCATCTTCTGACAGCGAAATTTGCCAGTAGCCAGAGCACAGGTCCAACGTTGTAAACCACTTCTTTCCTTGCAGGCTTTGGAGCATAGTATCTATGGTAGGAAGAGGATATGCGTCCATCTTTGTGTGTTTGTTCAGTTCACGACAACACACAAACAATAATCAACACACAAACGTATGGATCCATCTTTCTTCTTCACTAAGACCACTGGGGATGCCCATGGTGAATGCGACCTTTCAATAATCCCTCGCTCCAACAGCCCTTGGATGATTTCACGGAACTCGGCACGCGCCCCTTGGGGCACCGGCCTGGTCCTTTGGCGAATGGGTGCAGTATCTCCAGTGTCAATCTCGTGAGTCACTAGGTTTGTCTGCANACAAACGTATGGATCCATCTTTCTTCTTCACTAAGACCACTGGGGATGCCCATGGTGAATGCGACCTTTCAATAATCCCTCGCTCCAACAGCCCTTGGATGATTTCACGGAACTCGGCACGCGCCCCTTGGGGCACCGGCCTAGTCCTTTGGCGAATGGGTGCAGTATCTCCAGTGTCGATCTCGTGAGTCACTAGGTTTGTCTGCGTGAGCTCTTGGTCTTCGACCGCAAATACTCCATTGTTTCTGCGGATCACATCCCACAACTGTGGGGGCAACTTGCCATCCCGACGGTTAGCTTTCAGGAATTGCCTCAACTTAGACATTCTCTCCGCCTTAGAGAGAGTTTTCTTCTGTAACGCTAGCAGGCCTGAAGGGATGTCTTTTGCGCTTGCTTCTACCCATTCTGCCGTCTGCTTACTCCAGTTGCCAACAGGCTCACCGGGACGGAGAACGGTGGCTTCCATAGTCCGATTTACGACCGGTACCTCCACTGAGCCGTCGACCCCCGTCCGACAGACTCCGGTGGGAATCATCTCCGATGAGGATTCCAGTAGCCAGTCTGCCTTTTCATCGCAGCAACCCGTGAGTTTCACCCATTTTACTGAGCCGGGCGCAACGTAAGTCCTCTGCCCGACCCGGGCTACTCGACTCTCGGGTTCGGCTCGTCGTGTTCTTGGAGTAACTTGACTATTGTCTGCCCCGTGCCTACTTGGTACCATACCTCTTACTAGCTTGTATCCTAGGTGCGGTAAGACATTCGTTCCCAGGATGACCACGTCTTCGTCTGCACTCGTTACGTACATCTGATTCAACACTCGTTTACTCCCTGGTAGTGCTTCCTGGATCATGACCTCGACTATCGTTACGAAAGTCATCACAGATCCCGACGCGTCATACACTCTTCTCGACGTGTCGATTTTGTGTTCCACCACGTCTTTATCAATGTCGTATCCATCTCGCTTCGCCTGCATTAGCACTCTAGCGGGTAGGATGGATATTTCGGACCCGGTGTCCAGTAAACCGGTCCATGTCCTACCAAAGATGTTTATTGTAGTTGTCATCTTATCGCCGAACAACGGGCATCTTTGGTTCCTGCTACGTGATGGTTCGGGTTTCGCTGCTTCTACTGCACGGCAACCTATTTCCTCTAGCCGCGCCGAAAGAGACGTCGCGCCTCGACTCTCTCGGGGCTTTGGTCCATTCGACACCTTGCCACATTCTCTAGCTAAGTGTCCAGGCTCGTGGCAGTTATAACATAGGGGACCCATTCTTCGGTTCGAAACTCTGACCCCCTTCTCAGGTTTCGGTGTTGCCGAAGGTCCATAACGCCTGGCCCGTTCGGGCCTTTTTGGCTCTTTTTCCCCTCCTGCCGGGATGGAGGGTCCACTCTGCACATTTTGCAGAGTCAGATTCCTCCGTTCTATTCTCTTAGCAGCTTCTTTCAACTTCTCATAGGCGCCTTCATCACTTTCCAAGGCTTCTAGTAAGTGATACGAGTCTTTCCAGTGTACTAACTGGTCGTAAAGCAGTTGGGCTCTCTCGGTATCCAGAGCGTCCTCGTCCAGCTCTGGATATGCTCGACGAGTTAGCCGTTCCAGTTCTACACAGAAATCGGCCACCGTCTGCCCCTCTGTTTTCCGCAACTTTTTCAGATCGCCTAACGCTAATATCTTAGTGGTGCGCTGTTCAGCCTTGCACTCACGCTTCATCGCCTCTACCAGTATCATGTATCCACCCTTCCTCTCATTCCTTGGTAGCGCCTCATACTGGTTTCTAGCCTTTCCCGTTAGCTTGGACTTCAACAACGCACAACGCTCTGCGTCAGTCCAGCTCTCCTTTGGGTACTTCAGCTCGAACGCGGCTAAGAATTCTCTAAACGGATACGCCTTATCTATTCCCAAAAATGGCTTCACCTCAGGTAACGCGATATACTTTAGGTAGCGCGCCATCTGATCCCCATCCCTCGAGGTAATCCTCCTTTGCCCTCTGAGTCTGGGACCCTCACTCACGCTACTCTCTCCCTCGCTTTCCTCACTTACATACGAGGATTGAGACTCACCGATTAGTCGCCTCTGCCGACCACCATGAAGAATAGAAGTCCTGCTGTGCCTTAGCGAAGTCGATCCCCTCGCACTCGCACAACTCTCGGAGCCACACTGAACATCGTGAGCAGTGTTGCGCCTCTGCGTTCGAAGCGGTGACAAGGCTTCCAACCCTCGCCTCGAAGGTTGGTCCTCACCTGGGACTGCACGTGGGTGTCTAGCAACGTCCATTTGGAGTGCTCCAGCTGGTTGGTGCCTGGCGCGCAACTCCATCAACTCCTTCTCCTGGGCTTCAACGCGCTCTCGCGATGCCCGTACTTCGGCCAGCTCCTCATCCTGCCGCCGAACCGCGTCCTGCAATTTAGAGTTCCTCAGCAATGTCTTTTCTAACATTTCTGGTATCTCTTCAAATTGCATATCCGCATCACCTACTAGTTCTCTCACTTTATCACGTGCGGTTATAATTTTAGCTAATTCTTCCACAAAATCAGCTCTGTTCTCGCACTCGAGACTAGCTAGCACCGCTTCGGTCCACCTAGTGATTACAGCCCCCGCCTTACACCTCTGGCGAATTTCGGCTACTAGGTCTACAGCCACACTTGTGGAGGCTCTACCAGTCTCCTCTATGGCTTCTCTATTAGGGTTACCTGTGCGCATGTGCTTCGACACTTCCGCCATCACCCTCATCTGTATTTCCTTTACGGCACGTAGCAACTGATCACAAACCTGCAAGCTGTCCGTTGCCGCATCGATTCCGCACAGCCTCTGGAATTCTTTCTCCAGCTCCTGGCTTGCGTGCTCTTCGGACATTGCGGGTGGTTCGCTAGGGTCCACAGGACTCACTGCAACAAAAACAGTTTCAGCCTGCGTTTGCTCCACTTCCATAGCGTTACACCGTCAACGATAATCGCTCTTCGATGCGAACAGTTAACGCGGTTCTTGGATCCTTTCCCGCAAAAAAAAATTTGGGCAGAGATTCCCCCTCTAAAGCCACAAACCTTCCCCAACCAGGCTGGGGGTTACCACTACCACAGCGGTTACCCTCCTTCCTGGACGGATCCAAGAACCATCGCAGCAGTCGAGGTGTTGAAGCGCGAGGCTCACTGACACCACACTACCGCTGAACTCGTCGCACCCAAAAACCCTTGCGAGGTTCTTGGTACCGCAACAAGTCAGACGTCGCTTATGAAAAGCGAAGTGCAAGAGACACCGGATCTAGCGTGTGCCCCCTTTTCCATCAACTTGGGTCACCGGCTCGGCCCCCTAGTCAAGTTTTTCTTTGTTTCGTTGAGACCCAAGGAAAGTAGTGGGCAAGACCCCTTTCAAAATGGACACGCTAGACCCGGGTGAATATTTATTAGAATACAGACGGAATACAGAAGGGGAAGGCCGGGGAAAACCACCAGCCAAGGCGAGGACACCAGCGAAGACTAACTTCTGCTCGAAGGTGGTCGCTATCGTGATTTCGAAACTCCCGCCCGAACTCCCGCGCGCACTTTTGACCTATCGACGGGCCGGTTACCGTGCCCTACCCAAGTGCGCGCCCTCTCGTCGGGCCTCTTTCCAGAAATCAACCTCGTTCACTATCTCAGCGGTACTCTGGTGTTAACCAAATAAACAAACAAAACGGACAAAGGTAAAACAATTTAATTCAATTTACTAATTTAATTCATTTTTTCTTCACTCAATATCTATAACGATATCACTCAACACCTCTACGATGCTGAGATGAAGTCGAATACGTGGCGCATCCCACGTGACGGGATTGATCTACGCCGATCACTTTATCCTTTCATTTTAACGTTTTTAGAGTATCCCCAGACTTCGCCCTCGGTCGTGGCGATCGCCAGTTCGAAATGAATCAAAATGAACCGGCGATAGAAGAGATAAGGGTCGTGGAAATGATACGTATCGACTGCCACGTGGATCGCCTGGAACGCTGCCAAACGGAGCTCATCGCCGGTGCTCTCGATGATGTGCCCACAATGAAGTGGCGATGTGAGTGATGGCGATAATGGGAAGGATGTCTATCGATTGCCACGCCCCTTTGATTATCATCCCTCTTTCGTCTGGGGTTTCCTCATTCTTTTTATCCATGTGGCGATCGCCGGCGGTCGTGGCGATCGCCACTACAGCCTGCGATCGTGGCTATCGCCACGACCGCCGGCGAAGTCTGGGGATACTCTTAGCTGTTCCATTAGAAGACTACTCTGTGGGAGGTCAGCTATACCTTGCTTCAAGTTGAAGTTCAAGACATGGAGGCGATTGCTTTTTCGCTTGTGTTCCTTTTCCGCTTCCAGATTGCTCCTATTTATCCGGCAGTTTTGTTTGTCAAATCCCTTCCAGGTTTAGTTCCTCCTAGCGCTCCTCAAACGCCCTCTCCATTCTGAGACGGGATTTGGGACTCTCTTTAGCTGAGTTTCTACGTTGTTTTGGTCTTCATCAGGCTTGCAGACCTTGGCAGACTAGCCTGATTGGTCTGGTAACTTCCGGAGGTATTTCCGGTCGTTTGGTCCACTTGAAAGCTCCACCGTCCTTAGTCCATGGCGACGAATCGGCATCGTAGAACTTCGGAGATCGATGTTAAGCTAACGAGCTTCGAGCCACCCATGTCTTTGATTGAGCGGATCGCACGCATTAGTCGACAAAAAGGAATATTTTTGACGATGTCGTCAAGGCTTGCGCATCGTGTGCAGGTTGCGCCTTGCAATATAACTGACGTCTAAAACAGGTGAGGTAATAATAGTTGTTGAATCTGCCCGTCCGGCGGCCGTCTCCCCTCATTTGTGGTTTACGGAGCATTAAAAGCGTTGAAATCTCACAGGTTTTTTTAGATGAATGTCCCGAGTGGAATGTTCTCTAGCCTGCCAGGAGAGTAACTAGTTGGGTGTTCGTGTGTTTTATATAACTGTTACTTGCTTGACATGGATGGCGTAGACTCGGACAGTCCTGATTCTGGCCTTGGTTCTGTGAAGTCACCGCAAGTGTTTTATGATTGCATCGAGAGGATATCGTGCATGGTGAGTTTTCTTTAAATGCTTCGTCCTGGTAGCCCACTTTACCTTTTCACTAGTGTTTTTATTCTGCTTATAACAGTGCTATTGTTGCTACGCGGTGACTACCCCGTGACATTTCCGTTCTACGTGCACGTCTTTCTGAAATATTAAGCGCTGTATGCTTCACATTCACAAAGTATAGCCGCTCGAGCGAGAATCCTCTCCGAGACATCAAATTATGAGGTTTTCTTGATAGTCAGTTGGTTTTCTTATTAGTTATCATCAAATGTGATGAAAACTATCAAGAAAACCTAGATACGCCACTGCGGCGACGATTCTAGCGTGAGCGGTGCGGTAGCGCCGCGTGCTTTCCGAGGCCGCAGGCGGGTCACCGCCATCGACGCCCACTGTACATACATTAGAGGGTGAGACTAGGTGTGAAACTCGTTCATCGTTCTGAATTATTTCCATAAATGTCGCGGAGCGACAAGGTAACCTCTTTGCAACTCATTAACGAACATCTTATCGCGCGATTTTCCAGCCAGGCACTGCTCTGCTATAATAAAGGCCTTAATTATAGCGATCCAGAAGAGCCGTCTCCCATGCTCTAGATAATATCATAGAATTAGTCATGCGGATCTTTTCGTGTAGTTGCCTTTCAGTAAGCGGGGGAGATTTTTTGCAATCAAGAATTCTTGTTTTGGTTCCATCGTCTATGATTCATTCTAGATTCCAGAAACATTCGACCTAGGGACGATATCGGTGGAACTAACTTGCATTGCCTCTTCGTCGAAATATATTATTTTGGGGACGGGATGTGGAACATTGTTCGTGTATAACAAAACACTGGGCAGACTTGCTCGACCGTAAGTACTTACTCAGTTTATTTCCACCTAGAACTACCTATGAGTCATGTTTTCTTAACTAATAAGAAACAGCTTATTTCCAAAAAGTCATCCTAGACAGATTTGCTTAGCTTTTGATGAACCACTTCTTGACTTTGCGTCGCATCATATGTTATGTGAGCCAACTCAGACACTTGGTGCGGGCCGCCCGCACAACCATTAGCGGCCGGGCAGACATTGTAACCGCGGGCCGGCCGCTAATGGGTGACCGGCCCAGCCTGAGATGGCAGGCTGCCCGGCCGGGATTATCAATCGATCTGCTTGGCACCTGGGGATATAGGTCACTTTTGGGCTATGTGTTATTGATATCTGATGCGAACGATGTAGTATTATGAGATTTATTATTCTAAGAAAAGCTTCACATAGAACCAATCCACATGGAACACATGAGCGTACAACTTACCTATGGAGCATTTTTTAAAGTTTACATAGCCTCGATATGATACAATATGCAGTAATATAGCATGCACTTATTACAACGTACGCAGTAGAGAAAAACAAGAAGTTACCTATTAGATTAGACGCAAATACTGCTGATACAATTAAATTTGAATGCAATACAAGTAATATGAAGGTCTAGCAATAAGAGGTTCATGGCACGATCTTGAACATTGTTTCGGATTCAAGAAGTCAAAATTAAACTGAGGTTTAGTAATCAGAGGAGATGAAAACCAACAATGAAACAAATCCAAACTCTGAATTCAGTCCGTGAATTGCTGTCGCTTCCAAGCATGAGGTTATCCCTTTCGATTATTGCATTCCAAATTATAATCACGTTCTTCTAGTGGCAAGCCTATAACGGAACATCATGTTTGTGACTAGAGAGCCATGTTAGAAACATAGAACTTGGACCTGTCACGAGTGAATCTTTATACTGATCATCTATGACACTCACCTGCAAATTAGCTTCACTTTCACGCCTGGACTTTGTTCCTTTCCATTTCAGTGAGTGTACCATCTTCAAGCGATTTTTTTCCATTTTCTGTTGTCATCAAACTCAGGGATTATCCAGGATAGAATAAAAATGGAACAGATAGGAATGATGTCTCATCTGTAATAGCTAATCTGTACGTCTATGAATATAGTAAAAAAGGACAAGAGTGAAATACTACTAGACCAAACATCTTTCGACAATTCCAGAGAAATTCACGAGCATGCCAACACATATTAAACAACGAAAGAGAATAAACAAAGATTAATAAGCAACGTGAAGTAACAGACGCTTGTGTGATTTCCTGCGACGGCGGCGTCCCCTGCACGACGCTGTCAAGTTTTTATGGTTGAGCGGGCCGGCCGGTAAAATTTAGGGGCCGCTGCTCGGCCGGTA
>JARK01001366.1:136636-153124 GCA_000688135.1 Ancylostoma ceylanicum | reverse complement strand
AAAGTGATGCCCCCCCCCTTGCCTCGGCAAAAAGTGATAGTAGGTGGAGTAGGATACTCAGGGTTTTCCACCTATGGTTTGCATTTGTATACATTGGAGAAGGCAGTAATGAGGTGAACCCACTGTGTTCTGTGGAACCCGCAAAAGTACTGCGAGGAAATATCCACGTCTTATTCTCCAGTTTCAATTCGGAGTAGAATACGTACTTGCGCTATAGGCAGGCAACCTTGTGAAGAGTAGGCCGCCATGTTCATGCGTCTCATTTGAAATTTCCCCTCATTATTCATTGCTTGCTTGTGAATAATATAGCTATTATACCCACACTCATTATGGATCACCCTGGAAAATTACCGGTTTATTTGCTATATTATTTCTACTACATAGTTGCATGATACTACTTATTTCAGAGCGGTAGTTCTTGGCATACGTTGTGCGACATCAGTTGTGTATGTAGTGGAGAAATTTTCACTTTTCAAGTATTCAAATCTTTCGATGCTGGACTGTACTGAAGTTGGTGCGAGCGAATTGGTACGTTGAGACTAGCTGTGTTACTATATACTATTTATACGTTAGTTACTGTTCTCTCCTTTCAGATTGGTGAGACCGGATGCATCGTATCTGTAGCGTGGAACTCGGAAGCGACTAAATTAGCAGTACTGTCGAGTTCTAATGTGTTGATAATGTTTGATTTAGTTCGCTCTCAAATTCTATGGCGAGCTCCTCTCAATGTGAGTGATTCCTGCATGACTAGTAGCTCGTTTTATTTCTCTTATTACTCATTTATTGCAGTAATATAATTCGATGTAGGATTACATTAATTAATTTCGAGTAACATTTCATAGGAATTTTGGTGCTGAGTTGTGTTCATTCCCCTTAGTACCTTTTTTAAACCTTCTACATACATAGTAAGCACTGCAAATCCTCCATTTGTCTCCTCCCTGCAGGATCACCTCTGCTGTTTCGTTGGTGATTTCTGCGTAGACGATGACGATTCTATTCTTTATCTAACGAAACCGCGTGGAGTCCATCGTGTTGGAGTTTCAACAGCCGCGAAGTTCTTGGGAAAAGCAGGTAGTCGTCAACACTATGGATTTGCTTTTGTCCGCTTTTATTCACCATATTCTTATATTTCCAATGCGACAGCTAGAGTTTGGCAGCTGTTTTGCGGGTGTGTGGTGCCTTCAATGTTTTGACGAAAATTCTCTGTGGAAGATATTGCTGAGCACCACAAAAGTCACAGGGAAAGCATGACAAGATTTGATGAGAGAAAAATGCAAAATTAATCAACATATTTTGAGAAATAGTCAAAATAAGGCAGAAGTTGTGAGACGTCGTAAGAAATACAGGAGCAAACGGGCGACAGCAAAGGGCATAGGTGCGATAGGGGGAGCCGAGGGTCTTCGAAGTGAAGGGGTCTGGGGAATCTGAGGCGCCCAGAGTGGAGGGGCTCTGCCGGACACCCGTCTACGGTGAAAGGGTGCAGAGCCTCGGCTCCGATTATCGCACCTATGGCAAAGAGCACAGTAGGTTTTGTAACCAACAATGTGAAAAGTTGGAAATAGTCGATTTTAGATTCGATTTCAAGATCACTTTTCCAAGGAATCTTAGTTTGCTGCTGTCAAAGTCGATCTCTTAAGATGAAGATGGCGTTATCTTCTGTGACATTGTCTCAACTTAACAACAGTTCACTCCATTTAACCACTAAAGGCTTTTCGATAGTCACATAGGAAAGCATTCAACGAATCTGTAGCTAGACTTGTTCAACACCAGCTTCAGCACAGTTATATCACGGTCTTTTTGAATTTTTTTCCACAATCAGATATATAATATTTTCCACAAGACTATACAAACGTTACTGTCGTACAAAAACGGTCGTGGAAATGTATTGGCTTGTAAATTCTATCTTTTCAGATACCGATTCTCCTGTGGCTTCTTTGCTGTCTTCTCCTAAGAAACTGTTGTCAAACAACGCTTTGCGGGTAACTCAGAAAGGATTTTCTTTCATTAACAATGCTATAAACGCTGCCAAAGATATCAGTGCTAATTATGAAGGTTGGTTTTATTCCCATTTACATACATAACAGTGGCGTATGCGGAATGACTGAACCATGGGGGAGAGGGGGGGGGGGCACTCGTTCAAACACTTTGGTATCCGCCTATTTGAGGACGCGAACGACCAGAATTTCGAGAATATGATCACTAAAACGACCATTTTCAGTATTAAATGATTAAATTGCCTATCTAAAATATGGTGAAAATGATTAGTTAAAATTAATCCAATGAGAACTACCATTCCCGGAGATAGGGAAGCGGTTGCGTCCGCGACTAATACATGGCTCTTAGATTTCCTTGTTGGGTCCATGCCGTACGTACTTGTCAAATGACAGCGTTCTTTAATGTTAGATTTGCTGTCGTTTAATAATTGTCTTTCTCAGAAATCC
This sequence comes from Ancylostoma ceylanicum, assembly GCA_000688135.1. Classification (NCBI taxonomy): domain Eukaryota; kingdom Metazoa; phylum Nematoda; class Chromadorea; order Rhabditida; family Ancylostomatidae; genus Ancylostoma; species Ancylostoma ceylanicum. The sequence continues at coordinate 150,683 of JARK01001366.1, read as the reverse complement.
TCCCATATAATCTGCATAACTTTTTTTAGTCACTAATCTCATGGAAGATGCGTTGAAAATCCTCGATGTTAAGAATGATCCGCAGCATATGCAGGATTTGACGAAAGACGTGGTTAACACTTCAAGTCGAGAAGTGCGTTTCTGCGTATTATTGCTATCCGTATGGTTCTTGAGCTATGCTTTTACAGAACGCTTCGGGTGCTTCGGCCTCGGTAGGGTTCAATCGGGACGTTAACAAAGTACCATTCACAGAGGAAAACGATGTTTTTGTCAAACGAAGAGAGAAGATACGCTGCAAAAAAGAGAATTGCATGGAAAACTCAGATGTGGATGAACTACATGACAATGATGGTCAAAGAACTATCGATGAGGAAACTATTTTCATGCTGCGTAAGGAAGGTGATTTGGTTTTGAGTTTATTTGTTGCCGTAGTGTATTCCTCAGAACTGCTGTCAATTTCAGAACGTAATCGTTGTGGATGAGACTTCATTGAGGCTATGCTTTTTTCTAGCCTCTCACTTAGTAATTTCTTTTTCAGTGCTGGGTAACAATGTCTTGGGCAGTAGCCCATGTGGTTCTGGAATTAGCATTGAAAGTCCACCAACTTGGAGTCCACGAGATAGTCCGTACATCTCTGGCCTTCACATGAAGTCGGCAGATTGCACAAAAGCCTCCTCTACACCTTGTTCATCAAGAGATTCTCCTCCCGCCGGCAACCGCAAACCGCCGCCTCCAGGTGCGATGTTGCTGGCTCATTTTATTTTACATACCAGATAAGAACTTCCGTCAGGTGGTGATGCTGAAGTGGTCAGTCAAAGCGATGGAGAGGAAGACCTCTCGAAACACTCAGAACCTATCGAACCGACTACTAATGCAGAGCCGCTTCCGCATGGAGCAGAATCAGTAGCAACGGCGTACGAATACCTTCTGCTGAAAAGCTCTTCGAATCCGTCGTCTTCGAAAGTAAGATTCTGCTTCTTGGTTTTTTTTTCTTTTCGAATTCAACTCTCGCTACGTAAGTGCATGCTTGTGCACAATTGACGATAAAGTTGTTTCTCTGGAATAAGTAAGCATGAGCCACCAACACATCATTCTAGGGAGGAATTGTTATTAGATTGGCTAGTTATGAATGCCCATTTTTGAGTGTAACAAAGTCGTTAGGTTGTTCAGGAAAGATTGCAAGATATCGTAAGATTTCAGTCCTTATCATTAGAAAGGCTCATCTCAGAATTAGAGAAACCCTAACAGTCGATGTGAAAACCACTAGAATCTATAGTCTTTTCAAAAAAAAAATCCTTGCCTCACGCTAAACTGCGCGTCAAATGAGATACGTCGCAGCACGTATGATAATGCATAGGAGGTGCGGCGCGACTCAGCAGATGGGCGCCGTAGCATGAGGTAAGCATTTTTTTGGGAAGACTACACATCTCCGCAGATGAGAAACAAGTTCTATCATTTCACAGTCCCGGAGTTCTGGAGGCGATGAATTCTTCGAAGGCCGTTTTTACATTGGCTTGTTTATTGAAGCAATTCTCGCTCAGAAAGAAGTCAAGGTGCTTGAAAAAATGGTGTTGGTAGGCAAAGAGTTCGTCGAGTACGGTGGATGCGACAAAATTTCGTAGCTCCTGCTCTTTTAACTTCTGCAGCACTCTCAGCTCGGCATGTGTCCGAATGTTTTAGTGGTTGATTGGTCTTTTTCTAGTTATCAATGCCGGTTATACATGTTGAAGCTTCTGGAGCATCTCCTCGACTTCTTGCCAACACTTAGCTGTTGTTATCTCTTTTTACCCTGGTTGAGAAAACTGTGGTGGATTACCTCAGCGGGAGATCACCAAACTGTCACCGTGACCTTCTTCTGGGTTTAACTTCTGTTTTGAGAAAGACTGCGGAGCTTGACTACTGTCCAGCCACTGAGCTGATCGTTGACTTCGTCAGAAACGGTACACTTCTCGTGGCACAAAGTCCAGACAGTGTAAACGTTATAGTGGAAAAGTCGGATCGTGGAGCGGATTTCCTTTTAATGTTGACGTTCTCATTTGATGTTGCAGTACTGCAGTAAAACCAGTGCTGTCTAATGCAATACCGCTGCTGTTTTTTTCCAAGTATTACATGCGGGAGAAAATTCATGGAATTGCTTGGTCTTCTATCGTTAAAGATTAGACACTAGAGAGTATAATGCGTCGGTAGATGTCATGGATTATTCTTTCAGGTGGTGCTGAGCAGATACGCCTGGTATTATGTTAGGACGCAAAAGACAGTGCGCATTCATAACTAGCCAAACTAATACTTCTCAGTGCTTGAAATGATTGCAATATCCATGTTCTAGGATCAGCCATCCACCTCTACTGATAGTGGTGCTGTGCAACACAGGTTACTTCTTCAAGAGCGCTCGCGGAAAAATGTTGTTCTGAATGATCAGGTTGACATATGGCTGAAGGTAAAGAGTGCGAAGTATTGAATACGCCCAATAGATAGTACAATGTACTTTGTCCATTTTCCAAATTCCCCTCGTATTTGTTGCAGATTCTCCTACCGTACACTGCTAAGTCGTTCACAGTAGGCTCGCAGCATATTGTGTTGTGTCATAGAAGGAAAACACCTAGGTTTATTGCACTCGATGACTTAGGATCCAAGAAATCTATTTGGCAAGCCGCAAAGTGGGCAGCCGATTGTGTTTCAATGAACGGTAAGGGTTTCGTTTTTGTCCTCAAAATCATTTGATCCTGCATCTCTTCTTTCTAAGCTGTTTTAATTGCCTCCTCTGAAACTTGAAATAATTTTTAAAAGTGCCAAGCTTCGCTCAATTTGCGGTCTGCGTTAAGGGTGAGGGGCAGATTATACTAGATGTGTGCGTTTGACGCGCGTGCGTCTATATGATGAAGGATAGGGCTAGTCGCATCGCTGACTCGGCTCAAACGCACGTGTTGACCGGTCTTCTAGTCTCTTCTCAATTTCGCACATAAATGCGTGTATCTGGCAAATTCATCCGCTAATCACAGCCTCTGCAGTTATTCACATTCAAGTACAGGATAGTTTGTACTGTACTGACGTGTGCTTCAGTCATGCGTTTATTTACGAAAGCATTCATTAAAGGACAATTTTCTATGTAGACCGCTCAATGAGCCGCGTGTCTCTCATTTTCATCTGAGCTATGCCGGGGCTGCGATCTGGACTATTTTCATAGTTTAGACGCACGTGCATCGAACACACGTGTTTAGTATGAGCAGCTCTTGTGGTGCGAAGACCTCTACTATTATGGGTTCTCTGCGATAGGTGTTGTTTGAATGTAAGGAGACCGTTATTGCCCCAGCTACCAAAAATTACATATCATCGCGAACTCAACGCTTTGTTCTTCTGGTTTATTCATATTTTTACTCAAGCTATCAATTGATGTGCAACTGCGAATGGGTTGGTTTCAAAATTTATTTCTACTCGAGTAATGCTCTCATGAACCATAGACTATTTTCATCCACCTTGTGTATGTATTCTTTCTTCTCATAGGTATGGATTTTCTATTTAAACATCGATTATGGTTTAGTAATTGTGTCCTACTATCTGCTTGTATCGTCTGCATCTTCCGACACCTCTGATTTATTGACATTTATTTTTCCTTAACCATAACAAAGAGTTGGTGGTAGAGCAAATGTAGTCGGTGGAAGGTTCGGCGCTACCTTCTACCATTTCTAAAACGTGTTAAGAGGTTGATGTGTGCGATTTCGTATTGGGATGTGGATGATCCGGGAACACCATGACCAGTGCGACATTGAAACCTATGCTTGAAGAGCATCACCAACTCGCTTTTCCTCATCTGAAGAATCTAGAGAAAAGGGTCAGGTTCAGTAGCTTATATCTTTCCATCACCTCAAACGCCTTTCTGTGGATGAGGTGTCCCGTGAACAATGTTAAGAGGGCGGTGAGCTATCACGCCTTATACCCATTTGGTATGCGCGATTCTGCAGGAAACTGCTCATTCACGAATTAAAAAAAAAAAACAAAAACAAGATTATAACAGGACTTGCCGTTTCCTATTTAGCGACAGTTCACTTATACACGCATATCAACAACCCTGTTTCAATTTACCTTTCTTTGCAGAATCTATATAGGTTATAACAAGACCACATTTTATTCGAGGTGATAAATGAGACTTTTCTTAACGATTTTCTCAGAGGTCTAGCCGAAATATTGGGTTGTCGGGAAATGATTGAGACACCACTGAAAATTCTCCCTTGCGTCCTTCACACATGGCTTGGGCCCAGGATATGTGAGTATATGATAGCCTGGTCCCTGAGCAATTACACCATGGGTATGACATGGCGTAGCGTTACGCCATGGTGCAGGTAGGAGGGAGAATGCACAGGCAACTAATTCAAGTGATTTTCTTTCACGAGCTTCTGTTGCACGCCAGTGATAGCAGAAGGAGTGACTATACCATCATGGCATTTGGCCTGGTGCTCGTCAGTCATGCAACCATGAACCGTCGGTTCTGGTATTTCGTTTCGGAAGATATGTCTTCTCAAAGACATTTACCAATTATGCGATCTCCTGAGCTTAGGAGCAAGACATGCCCCGTCGGAGTTGCTGGCACGCAACGTGGTGAACAACAATACCTCTTGCAATAATCAATTCAGGGCAATGACCGGCAAATATGGAGAAAAGAGACATCGACTAGTCGAAGTGCACGTTTTGGTGCACAAAAATCACCCTCATATGGCTTTGTCGACTCATCCTTAGCAGGAGGAGCAGGCATGGACTGCTCTGCCATACTCGATACCCTTACCCAATCTTGCACTCTCCAACTAACATCTTGTTCGGTCGCTCAGGCACTCTTTGGCCAAGCAATGCTCCGCCAACTTTGAAGAATTTTGAGCATTGACTTATGGATTCTTCGACCTATGGCTTCTTGATTTTTGAACCTGTGGAGACAAGTCTGACCCTGAAGGGTGGCCCAAGGCGATAGGTACACACTGTGCCCACAACATGCCCCGAGGTTTCCTAATTGAAAAGAAAAACTTTAAAAAGTGGTAAAAATCTGGAGTGTCTCAATCATTTCCCGACAACCTAATAGATGTGACACTAAGTGGGCGATAACTGCTAGGGGAATCGGTAGACGGCTGTCTCAGAAATGGAGTAACTAACGAGTGCCTCAAACATGTAGGGGCTTCCCCACCCATGTTGGACAGATTAAAGAAATGTTAAACGTATAAGCAATCTGGTATAGATTTTTCTTAATGAAAGTCATAGGAGTAAAATCCGGCATAATTGATGAGAAACAACGACATTTTAATTGTAGCCTAAGAAACTTATACTGTAGAAGACAGGGCTTTCCAAAATTTTGATGACAGTCAAAAGCACTCTTGAAAAATATTTTCCCAGAAGTGGTGAAGCTGAATATTAGCTGCTTAAGGTTGTTTTCTTAAGATGATGAATCGATCATATGGAGGATCCACAGGAAGGTTGCTTGGTGCGCAGTAGATTCGTTGAGCACCACAACTCGTTTCGAGGAATGTGCCGCTGACGGAGGAGGAGTTAGCGAAGTGTCCGTAGGAACTAACTCCGCTTGGTACCTAACTAACGAAGGAGTGGGTTTCGGTTCTTCCCAAAATTTTCTTCACTGTACTGGGAGATAAGACTTCATTCCTATGCAGGTGTGGAAAACTCCGTATCAGATTGTTAAATTTTTATCAGGTATCGCTTCAAATGGAGTTGCCAGAAAAGGCTATATTCTCGCGGGTTGATCGTGATTGGACGCTGAGATCGATTTCTGTGTCTGATGAGGCTGTGTGGGCGATAAGAGACGGTGTCGGCAGCCTGGTTGTTCGAGTTGGGTTAGCGAGATGCAAAATGGGCCTGGACTGGATTGAAATAGTGTAAGAGTGGCTGTTGCAACAAATTTTCAAGCTTATGTCACAGGCTTTCGTTTCTAGGCCTGAAGGTCCATCAAAACTTGTGTCTGTTTGCGTGTACCGATCGTACGGTTTTGCCCTGGACGACAGCGGTCATCTATGGATGAGCAGTGGTATTGATCATCATCATCCTTATGGTAGTAGTGACTCGTTCTACAAGGTGCGGACTTCATTCACCAGTATTTTAACAGTCATTGCTTTTTTGACATTCATTCATTTTTACTTTTTCATTTTAACCTGCAGTATAAACAAAACTTCAAAGTCGTTTGTCATTCAGGTGTGTTTACCCGTTTTTGATGCGCGAACGGCACCAGCGCACGCATGGACTGTTCGGTGAGGTCTAAACCGTTTGAAGCCAACGAGCCTCGCATTCCAAGAACCTTTATATAGGGCTGCCTCTACCGGACTCTTTCTTAGTGTTGGGAAGGTGATGTACATTGCAAGAAGTGCTGTATCTGGACACAAGTTTGTATAGAATCGTGTAGTAACTTACCTTGTTCCGGTGGTAGTCAAAATTTCCAGGTTTCCCCGAGAAGTGCCGGGCAAGTTCGACATTTTGGATAACTTCTCGGTCATTTCAGCTGGTTCTTTCATTGGAAGTACAGGTTTGTCGTCATCGAAGATAATGCAAAACGTTTTTAATCTCTTACGTCAATGTTACAAGTTTTTGCTGTTGTTCTGTTCCAGGGTATATTCATCTCTGTCGACAAGATTCGGAGGTTTTTGTATACCGACCGGCCAGACGCAACTTCGTCACCATCACCATTCCTTCAACTTCACAGGCCGTTAGTTTTTTTTTATTTACATTTTACATCAATGACGAAGGAGATGTTATCACCTTGTACTCTTCGGATTCATTTTTCATCGTTACATGTATTTTGTGTGAGATGTCCAGTCTTCATCAGATCAATCCACAGATCCTCTGAAAGCGAATTTTCAGATCGTTTCTTTGTGTGCTACTATTGGAAGGCTGTCCCTTATTGACAGCAGTGGAAGAGTGTTCCATTCGGATGGTGAATCTTCGAACTGGGAGGCAGAGACCACCCTGCCAGGTAAAGCTTCCTGTCCTTTCTTCACAGGAGAAGCATAAAGATCAAATTCATTGGGGTTCAATATGAGCTGAGTAGTGAAAGGAAACTGCTTCTATTGTCTTTTTCTCCATAGTCTTAATAGTTGTGCTCTATTGCTGGTGAGTTGAGGCTTATGTCCTTTTTGAACCAAGGATTTCTGGGAGTTGAATCAGAAGTTGATGAATTCCCGAGTTGAATATTTACACGTTCGCGACACTCGCGCTTTTGCGCACCTGGGGTCCGTGCTCGACCGGTCAAGCATGTGGTCCCCACGCGGTAGAAAATTTTCCTTCCCATATAGGAAGGAAGGTTTTTTTCAAATAGGGATCATCCTTTCTTTCGTAGTTTTTTTTGTGCAAGGTTCCTTCCATTCCTGTTGTCTACTGGTTTGCCGTTGTTAGAATTTTTTAGAGTTCATTGTTCTTCTAGCTGTTCTAGTACGAAAAAATCTAACGAAAAAGGTGATACTCTAGTATATCTGTTACTGCGCTACTGTGGAGGAATTAGCTAATTGTGGACATTTCACGGAGATATGACACTAAATAGGTAGTGCTCGACCGGTCGTGCACGCGGCCGCGAACGTGCTAAAGAACGGTTTTCGATGGTGGGGAGCTCAGAGTTAGAAAAGAAAGGCTCTTTTACGACAAATGTTGATTAACATATGCTGCAAATCCATTCTCCAAGATTTCCGACTTTAGTTCATCTATAGAAGGTCAATCTCATATTAAATTCATCTGATAATTGCTCCAAGCCCAAGTTCTATTGTTTGCACAATCAAAAACTTCCATTCGGCAGCTGCAGTGTTTTTTTTTCTGCTTTTTATTGTTGTTTCGTTACTTTCTTCTGGTTTCCACTACTGGGTAGCATCCTTATAACAAGTTTTTAGAACCTGTGTGCTCTATTGCCTGTAGTAAGCTGTCTTGCTGGGCAATAACCTGTACTGGTTCAATACTGTTCAAACAGTTAGGATCCAGTGTATGGAATACTATAACAGCCCCATCTGATGTGGATTCAGACGTTACTCCAGCACAGGTTGGTTGCAGCACTTCTCCGCTCTGGGTTTCACTTGTACAATATTTGTTTGAGAAGGGTGAACGTATAACGATAATGGGAACGAAATCCGTTCTCATTCTGTTAGAGGGCAATGTTCTTTTCTGTTGAGTACAAAGTAAACCAGCTACTAAAGGGGTTTATACTTTGTGAGTTTAAAGGTTTTCTCGTCTCTAAATGGTATCTATGTCTGGGTGCTCGCCGGTGGACGCGGATGGGCGCGTGCTAACATCAATGAGAGGAACCCGGCTGGAGCAAGATGGACAGAGGTTCGAATGCCAATGTATAGTGGTTTGTACCCTTACCGGTACTGCAATAGTTTTAGACCTACCACACTTCGGAGTTATGCAGTCTAGCTGTTGGTGATAATGTCGTGTGGGCTCTCGACAGCTCTGGTCAGCTGCTTAGACTGCGGGGGTTGGCGGCTGGTAACCCCGCTGGGAATTACTGGCGACCCATTTCCCAAACAACATTGAGGTGGTAACATCTTGTTATTCTTCCAAGAAATTCGTAAGCAATGTCCTTTCATGCAGTTTTTGTCTTCCTTTCAGTGCACACAATCTTATCAACATAGTTATTGATAAGGACCCATTGTGATGTCCACCACAATAACAACAGCAACTTTATAATATTTATGTAGTAGATGAAAAAAGGCTGTTACGTTTTAAGCCTCGAATTTTCGCAATTCAGGGCAATTTCTGTTGACGCTCAAAGCGAATTGTGGGCTATTGACATGGAGAATCGTCTTGTGCGGCACTTGGTATGTCTTTAAGTTGTCAACAGTACTATACTATATGTAGTAGAGGGTGTCTCAAAATAACGTGCACTCTGTTTGTTCTCCTACAACTTCAACACAAATAAAAGCGAGGAGAAACTTTTTTGGGGTCTCTCATACCTCAGGGTGGAGCTCTTCGAAAATGCCGCCGTTGGGAGCAATACATCGTCTGCAGCGCTGTAGTACCGATCTGCCATGACTTATATGGCAATTAGGCTACAAATATTTGCGATAGCTTATTTCATGGTTTAATTGTTCGCAGTTTTGGAGCATAAGCCATGCTTTTCTCGTTGCCCCACGGGTAGGAATCTAGCAGCGTCAAGTCAAGAGATCTGGGCATGTATTCCATACTTCCTCGTCTGCCATTCCTTCTCCCAGCGAAATCGCACTTACGTGTACAACAGTTATTGCTGTGCAATGATCCTAAGCAGTCTAATAGTGTGAACAGTATTTAGGCACCAACTGTACGTGTTTTCTAAGAAATTCTGTTTTGTTTTTGTTCCTTCGTTGGAAGAATTAGAGTTCAAACAGTGTAAACACAATTTTGGGACACCACGCATAGTAAGGTTGAAAGTATTACCAACAATAAGCAGGAGTCCACTTTTTCATTAGTCGTTCTCTTACTAGTTCCTTTTATTTTTTCACTGCTCCTGCTAGAGCTATTTTGATGTTCTCAAAGGTAAATTTCTTTGGTTCATTTCTGCTTATTACTGGGTGAGCAAAAGTAGCATCGGTGGGTGTTGAAATTTGTCGGCTAAAAAAACCTGGAGCAATGTGTAGAAAGAACTTAATCGTGTTGTTGCCGAATGTGGAGTTTTTTTTTTGTTGCTAAAACTGGAATTATAATATAACATTCTAGTGCTGAGGCTGATCCATTCGGTAAAATCATGATGTTGCCTCTTATCCTTGTGATCACTTATGTTTCTTCAGAGCGATGTTTACATGCCGGACCGCTTACCAGCGAATGACACACAGAGTCCTTTCGAGTTTATTTGATAACGTGTATTTTCTTTTTCACCCATATACTTCTATGTATTTTTTAACATTTGCAGAAACTACTTCTCTTAATCGCTTTCTTTGCTTTTGTAGTCTTTTTTCATGTATAGGCTTTTTTTTTGTTTTTATCAGGGTTCATTACTTGGTGTGCCGATTTTTCGCGTGTACTGTGATGTTTGTTTTGTGTCACTTGGGAGATTTTAATTCACTTCTCACTTCTGTATTTTTTCATGCCACCCGCACGAAATTTACATAAGCAGTGTTTAATGCGATGTTGATGCATAGATCTGACTGAGTAGAGTTGTCAAAGATTAACTGAATAAAAGTTCAATTGACACGGCGCAATTACTGTGTTTGGATTTGAAACTTTGAAAAGCGTTGAGGAGTAAGTGTCAATGATGAATTTGACTGATGAAAGTTTAGGTAGGTACTTCCTAGAGTGATGTGATCTACTTCTCACTGAACTAATCACTGGACGACGAAGTGGATGCAATATGTTGTTGTACCTGTGCAAATTTACTTTCTACTTTTTGAGCGCTCTTGTCACATGCTTCTGGTTGTGATACTATCTCCCCCAATGACTCCTCCCATCGCCTCAGCAGCGAGTTCTCACCTGATTGTGAACTCTTTCGCAGTTCCATCTCCCTCGGCGCGAAAGACGGTGCTGGGCGTGGCCTGGGATTCCCATTTTATCGTCTGCTCCCATGTCGCATTATTACGAAGTGGTTAGTTTTATGCAAATTTATGTAGTGTTTTGTTTATTTTTTCGGAGATGGCGGGATGGCTGAAGATCGAGGCGTTTCTATGTGTTCCATTGTATTGGAGATTTCTTGTGAGCTGTTCGGATTATTGTTCTGACTTATTCTGATTCGAATGAGTCGAGAATTGGAAAGTTTAGAAAGAGAGAACTATCAAAGCACTGAGGAGAGAAAAGAATGGCTGTGAAGCCTTTTGTTTTTAAATTATTCGTTATTTTTTGTTATTTTCAAATTCCTAGGAAGTGCTTTCTACACTACACATGGAACCAACTGAATTCTTTGATTTTTAGTTGCTAAGTACTCTACTATTTTATTTCTCCACCACAACATGGAGAAAAGAGATTTACGAGGGTGGTAGTAATATAATGCCGGTGTCGTATATAAAATTCTGCCCGTATAAAATCCTGTCCAAGTCTCCTCGAAGGACGCACTATTTACGCTTGCGAAACCTAGCTCATTGTGGGAGAATTTTCACCGACAAACAAGTACTCACGCGAAACTCCGCCTATGGATGCAGCTCTTTATCGTTTTCCTCAAATCACTCTTAATTTTCGTCGTCAGTAATACTGTTTTTCTTTTTGTCCCCAGAGAATGATGCTGATTGAAATATTTTCACTCTCTTTTTGGGGTTATGGAAGTCAGTTACGTACTTATAATGACGAACAGACGTCAGTAGGTGGAGTTTCCCCTATGTGATGCTTCGTCGGTAGTTCATGTGCCCGGCAGAACTTTACGCGTGTAATATTCTTCCGGGCAGAATATTGTATACCGCACCGGATCAAATCATGTTTATATATTGTAGTGTTCTAACTACGTATAGGAAAAACAGGAATGGGTTTGGCTAATATTTTTCTGTTTTTTTTTCGGAAGTCCTGTTCGTGTCTATCTTTTTTCTCTTATGTACGTCCACTCCAGTACATTGCACTCTTGAGACTTTTCTTCATCCGGAGCACTTATGCTATGACGCTTTTGTTATGCAGAATTCACAGTTATGTAGCTACAACTGACTGGTGACAGGACTGTCCTCGTTGAGTCCAAGTGGTCCCCGTAAATACGAAACATACCGTATCCTACTTATCTTGAGAAGACTGCCCAAAAAAGGGATTCTCCCATGTGTGTCGGTCCATCGGCGTAAGCAGATTCGTATCGCTGTCCTTTCTCGTTATGGTGTCGAGTCACGCCTATAAGTGATGTCATTGAAATCCTACACCTGTGATCCGAGGAAATTTAGAAGGCGATCCAGAGTGTGTCTGTCGCAAGAACAACAGCAAAATCTTAAACACTTTAATTGAAACACTTAAACACGTTCCTATGTTGACATGCCCTCAATATTATCACACTTTATATTTACTCAGTCATTTGTTGTATCCATTTGTTCACTTACAGCAAAGAGGCATTGCAGAAAAAAATTAGGTGGCAACGATCTCATAAGATATACGTAGCAGTTCTTTGATGGCATGAGTAAAACCTGGTTGTTATATTCAAAAAAATCCAAGAGAAACTTTTTGGCTGATTCAAATACAATGTTGGTCCATATTTACGCAGTACAAGAGGGGGCATAAGTTATTGTACAACGTTTGATCTTCAAGTTGAAGCCATGCATTGTTCCGCTCTTTTTTCTGCCGAATAGAGAAAGGTTTAAAGTATCTTTTAGTTAAGATCCGCTTCTCCGAGTGGGTTTTGCTATAGAGCAGTTGGCCTCGAAACAAATTATTGAGAAAAGAAGGTTGTTGTGACAATTTTCCCTGGAAAATCCACAAAATCTTTGAAATGGATTTTACTGCTCATACGCTTCTTGAAGAGCAGGAAGTGCTCTCTTCAGATATGTACGGAATTTCCCAAAATGGCGGAGTCTATGAAATATGCGGGCGAAAATCTATGACCTTTCCATGCCACCGGTAATGGCCAATTCCCACCAAATTCGAGTTCTAGGAACTTTTCCATTAAAAGAAAGGACATCAGCAAGACTGTTAATGTGATCTGAAAACTAGAGTAAAAATGCTGCAGAATGGCTATGCAGCCTCATCAACAGGCCACACAGGCCACTTGTGCTCCTCGAAAGCTAACGCTTGGCTTCATCATCCAAGCAATTTTTGGAACAGCCTCGTCCTGTGCTCTTATCTACCCCGATCTTCAGGGGACTTCGCACTCGAAATATGCTTCAAAAGTACGATACTACTTTTTATCCCACTCAAATCCGTTGTCGAAAACTGTTTTTGTGGCTGTTTTGAACAGGACATGAGGGCTGAATCAGCGCATTTGGCGGCACCAAAAATCTGAGCTTAAAGTTTCCGCTGGGATTTCTCCGTCATATCCCGAGTATTCAGGGCGTGTTCGTAACCATAAATTAGAGCAAATCCAGCTCTATCAAGAGATGCTTAAACTTTGAGAAAACATTCCACCATCGCAGAGTAATAAGCCAGCAAACGATGTACAATAACCTATGCCCCCCTGTAATTTTGGCTTCAGAACAAATCTTTTACATGGACATTACAAGGGATATCGCAGAACTTCAGAAGCCTTATTTTATGCCGAGTGGGATCCATTCAGCCGTGTTTATACTTTGTTACGACGACTGCGTCGCGTACGCCCAAACTGTTCATAAATGGAGGGTTCCGATGGTCTTGATCCTAGTACTCAATGATAGGTAAATAAGCCACGAAGACGGCACAGGTAACAGTCTTTAGCTTGCAGTTAACGACCAGCGGCAAACGTATCAACCCAAGATGAGACCAAGGCTTTAGAAAACGTCAATTATGCCTGAACATCTGGGGAAATAGCAAACCTATCAACTAACAACTTGATCTGACTCAGTATAAAAGTTCACCTAGTTCTACATGTATATTTTGGATAAGAACAGCATGGTCACACTAGTTTGAAAGTATGGCAAGCCAGAAGTTTTTGCGTTCAAAGTATTGCCATGTGTGTTGCTATTGCAACGGTAGCACTAAGTAACTTCATTTAGTCGCTTCGCTTTTTACTGCTGCTTCGAGACAGTTAGAGCTCTTGAAGAAGTCCTCGGAGGCATTTACTAGATTAAGGTTTTTCGTTCTCGGCGCTGAATTGCATCTACACCGTCGTCGTTAGCGCTGGAAACATGGCTGCGTGAGCTGAATAGACCTTAAACGGAGGATAGAATACTTGGTGCCGTGGAAAGCGTGTGTTGTGCGTCCTATTATGCACTAAACGACATACCCAGTTTCGCTCCGGTATACTGGTACCCGCTTGTTTTACGCTGATGCGAAAAATCCCTCTTTACTTTTTTTTCCAAATGCTTATAATTTTGATGACCAGAATGATCAAGAAGTCCAGCTGCTCCTTTTTACCCATTCAATGGGAAATTGTCGAAGGAAACCATAAGTTGAAACAAAGTCAATAAAATAACAATTTCGAGAAAACCACTTGCCGCATTCGTGTGCAACGTGTCAGAACGCCGTTATACTTGCGCTTCCCAGGCAAAGAGGGAGGAGGGGGGGGGGGGGGGGAATAAAAAAA
>JARK01001366.1:125537-136449 GCA_000688135.1 Ancylostoma ceylanicum | reverse complement strand
GGGGGGGGGGGGGGGGAATCAATAAAATCGATAGAAATTTCGCTTAGAATCACTGTCGTATTTGTGTTCTATGTATTCTGGTTCAGCATAGTGAAGAAGTCAAGTAAACATGTGTTCACCTACTCCTGCGCAAAAACAGCGAAGAAGTCTATAAGGTCGATATAATCGATAAATTGATCGATATGTTTGGGTGATTTGTAAACTACAAGCACCGCCACCACTTTTGAATTTTTCTACAAAAGTTGCTCTGGATGGCTTGGCATTAAACAATTTCCATTACATACATATTTATCAATGGCGGACGCACAGAGTGGGCGGGAGGGGGAGGGGGAGGGGTTGGATGGGAAAAAATTGAGGCTCCCTTTGGGGACCCAGACGGGAAATTGAGTTTCTAAAAAAATTATTTGTAATAATGAATATTTAATAACAATATTCAAAAGAATAATGATAAAATTAAATAGGGGGCGCGCTTTGATATCCGTTCATTCGTTCCATTCGATCATTCATTCATGAATGCATGCATTCATTCATTCACTCATTCATTCATTCATTCATTCATTCACTCATTCATTCACTCATTCATTCATTCATTCATTCATTCATTCATTCATTCATTCATTCATTCATTCATTCATTCATTCGCTCATTCGTATTACCCTCCATCAACGTATTGTGCCATTCAAGCACGAAAGTAGTGAGTAAATGGACTCGATTGCTCAAGTGACGTGATTTCTTACCTTCTCCTTATTTTCTTGGCCATACTGTAATTCTGCCCGTCTGGATGTCCGGCCAAAATCGTTACGAGCTCATGGCTTCCTCACTGTGTATCCTCTAGAAGAATTCACTGAAGATTTCCTCTGTCCATCTTAATTTTCTGCATAAATGACCTTTATTATCCAAATAATATCGCATATCCTCTCCAGCAGATAACATTTGCCTACCTTCGTACAAAATTTTCCGGAATTTCTTGGGCTAGTGTTATCAGTTTTGCAAAATTTGCTTGGTGGTTTCTTATGTTGAATTGTGCTGCTGTAAAACTCTTCACTCATCACTGAAACACCACTTTATCTCTCTCTCTCCCTCTCTCTCTAAATTATTTATGTCTGAGCTCTCTCAAGCCGTTAAATCTAAGCAAAAGGAGGCGTGCCGTGTCTGCTGACACGCGTACCGCATCTAACTAGTGCCTACCGTTCCCAGCAAACTATATAGGTTGTAGGGAAAGATCTCGCGGTTTTTGAACCATCAAATTTTATTGACTTTTTAAGAATAGGAAGACACATTAAGAAATGAATGAATCACCGTCACATACTATTGCTCTTTGCCAATTTTTGGGAAGCGTTTCAATGCATTCGGCATAGAGCTGTGCTGACACTAACTCGAAAAATTTGCTCAACCAACGATCGGAGTCATCTTCATCATCGCACGCTTTCCCTTGCAAGGCGTTAGAGAGAGTCAGGAGAAGTTGGTAATCTTTTGGCTCAAGACCAGGCCTGTACGGTGGGAGAGTGAGCACTTCCCATCCAAAGTCGGGTAGCTTTTGGCGGGCCACTCTCACAAAGAGTGGGCGAGCAGGGTCGTGCAGGAATTGGATCGTGCCGTAATTCGGACCCTTTTCCGCGACTTTTGCTGCCATTCTATGCAGCCGCTGACAATACAGATCTGCCATGAGCGCATTGTAGCGTGGCAGCACCTAGCAGTGTATGATGCCTTTACAGTCACACCAAATACTGATCATAACTTCAAGACGGTGAAGACCCGCCTTTGGCTGCGGCTCATGCTGCTCATCCTTGTCAACCCAAGGTGGACTGCGCTTGATGTTGACGTTCAGACACCACTTCTCATCTGCTGTGAATACGGGCTTCATCCAGTTTTTTATGCGTCTGCACAAGGGCAATTTAGTAGCCACCTCGGCACGTCTCGGGAGATCGCGTTCCATCAAATCACCATCATACACTGTGATAAGTTTTATACCTTTCCCAACTGGTGCAGATTATCGGCGATGGTGGTAAAGTGAACGTCCAAGACTTGTGTCCTTCCACTTTTTTCTTCTTCTTTCTTCTTGGATCTGAGTCTACCAGCAGCCGCAATCGACTGCTGTCGACGCTGGATGCGCGTACCAACCATGAGGAAACATTGAGGTCGAAGTCGCCAGCACAAAAGCGTCTGGACCAATCCTGCATAGGGCGTTCGGTCACTTCACCATCCCCAAATACAGCGTTAATACGGCGACTGGATACGGTTGCTAATTCACCAGATTTGAAGCCGTACACTAAAAGGCCGCAAATGTACTGTTTTGAAAAATTTATCTTTCCGGCAGGGCTTGTGCAGGAGTTCACAGTGAATGAGACTAATAAACTTGCACATACCTGAACTCCTTACATATGCAAGCGATAAGTCGCTGCTAAGCAGCGTGGGGTTAGAAAAAGCAAAATTTTAAAAACCGCGAGAATTTCCCTACAACCTAATATTAATGAAGTGCGAAATGGATATGATTCTTGTAACCAGCGCTACCGTAGATGAATTTCACCGAAAATTCTCGCGAGAATTATTCGAGAAGAGCAGCTCTTGATCGATTTGAGCCATACAGTACCTTTCTAGAGCGCTTTACCCTGAAAAGTCAACTAGTTTCTTTTGCCTTCAAAAAGACAGAAGGACTGATGGTAATTGTCAAGTAAGGGTGTAGCTGATTGAACCAGACCAAGGCAAGAAGGCCGGCAATTACTTTAGCACCGTCATCAACGAAAATTTGATAACGGAGTCAGTGTTGCAGAAAGTGCAGGCTTTCATGGTTAGCCTTATCCGCCCACATACTGGATTAGATAAAATTTCCAAAGTAACACTTGAAGGCAGCACTCAAAGAAATTTCCCAGGACTAGCTGGAGTTCCTAGAGTGGAACTCGGTATTACCAATGATGGTATAGCTGGTATGATGGTATAGCCGGCATTACTAGTGATGGTATAGCTGTGGAAAGGCTGCGGTCATAATTGTGGACCCTCGAGCTCATGTTTGAATTAACACAGAGCGGGTCGTATGCAGTTAAGCTCACAGCGTGCTACATTCCTCTTCCTTTTCGGAAAGCATCAATGTCGGAAGAAAACGCGCTCTATTCAGATGCAGTGGAGGCTGCACCTTGATTTCTTGGATCTATCCTATGTTTCACACAGTTTTACCTGTGGATATGACTTTTGCGTCCTTGGAAGCGTCCTTGGAAACCTGATAGAATGTCTAAAATCTGAGTGGTTGTTGTCTTTGAGCTTAATATTTAATGGGTTTCCGCTTTTCTGCCTCACTTCTTTCCTCTAATACCAAGAGATTCCATGATGCTGCATAACAAAATCTTTACCTTTGAAAATGAAATTGGGATCCCCTTCTCGCCAATGCATGAACAAATATTTCCAAGCATTCTGAGTTGCGCACGTAATGCGAACATCCTTGGGAAGCACAAACTATAGTTTGAACATCAATTCAGTATTTTCTTGTTAGGAGCTCGGAGGTGCACTCAAATTCACTTCCAGGAATGTGGTTATTGTGGTTATGGAAGGCGGCCGAAACGTAAGCTGCGACACAACCGCGCCGCAAGCGTGCGCTGTCCCAGTGTGCAAGGATTCCGGCCAAAGCTGGTCCTTTAGATTCCACACCTTAGCTGACGGCCGTGTCCACCTCCTCCCTGTTTGTCAAGCTCTGTTACTATTCATCTGTCCCATTCAAGCTCAGATTATCACGCAGCACTGCTCTTATCTTTTGGGGGTCGCGACCCGCATTCGAATCGACCAATCACGACGGGGCAGAGAACCTCTTTTCACACAGTCATCGGTCATACTGTATGTATATACCCTAAACAGAACCGGTCGCCATTCACTATGTGCTACTGAACAATGAAAACAGAATATCACAAATAAAAAAAAGAGCGTTCAAGGCGCAGGAAGCTGTGCTCTACATCGGTAAAGTTGTTCTCTTTCGGAGCGTTGGCGTGCATTGAGCGTGTGTTCCCTACATTAAGGAAATACACTCACCTCCAATACCTATTTTTCTCCTTTACTATTCCCTTGCGTACTACTCTATTTTCTAACAATAAGATTTTCTGCCTGTTGTCTGTGAAACGATCCTGCTGCTCTTTTTATACAGCTGCCCTAAGTGCAGGATTATTCTCGTCGGCTCCATCTACGTCCTTCCAGGACGTGGGTAAGAAACACTGCTCTCAGTCACCTTGCAGAAAGGTCTCATAGCAAGACATTAAGGGAATTTATCGAATTTTCACAAGGCTCCCTTTGGTATTTTGTTTCCTCTTTTACTTTTGTATACACACATACATGTATTTGTGGTTCCACCACAAAGAATTGGAACAACCCCAGAAATCGATACACGAATAACAGTTTTCTTCAAGAAGTTTGGTTGTATTTCATGACAACTTCTTTCGTTACAACTCTATATATGGTAGCTTTTTTTTGTTCATAGCGCTGCACAGACCCATCATTAGTCCCCGCGATCATTGTACTATACTTAATGTGGTCATTTTTGTTTGGCCGTTGCTTGCACCCCCCAGCTTCTATCTCCAATCCCTAAAAGAGTCGTGGATTTCGAATATAAGGGAGTGATAGGCACGCAGTGATAGGTACGACAGTCACACTTTTTTATAGCATTCTTTTTAATAGCAAATATCCAGCTCAGGAGTACGTCTACCGCTTTGCAGGGGTAGAAATTAGGTGCTCGAATGCACTAAGCTCATTTCTAACGTTTTTCGACGCACGACTGCAGCCTTTTCCACTTCTTTCCATATTTCTCAATTTCTGGATTCGTTGTCTGCTCCAAACTCTCTGTTAAAACTTTATTACAGATTATCATAATCGCATTGGTTCAAAAGTGTTATCAAACGAACATCTAAGAAAATCGCTAAGACGACTAAGGCTTAATGATCGCTTAAACTGAACCAGGCGAAAGAAGGCGCGGCTCACCGGTAAGCCGCGTGGCCGTAGATGGGTTAAATAAAATTGCATCCGAGCTTACATTTTAACGCTTCTGCACAATTTCATCCATTTCTCACGGACACGTAGGCATCTCACAAAAGCAAGTCATTCCGACGTGACAGAAGTGACAATATGTCAAGTGCTGATACTCTCGAGCAGATGTCTGCTTCATCTCATACATGAGTTCTATGTACATCGAGTTCTATCCAGGAAATGGATGAAGAGCGCATTTTTAGAAAGTGTCGGATCTGTCATTATTCCACAACCAAGGAGGTTTGAGACAGCGCTTAGGTACAGTGTTAGGGAGCTCATGAGACGATTGGACCGGGCTTCATATTCATCACAACTTCTCCTATAATTCTAATTAATTAATTAATTAATTAATTAATTAATTAATTAATTAATTAATTAATTAATTCTCTCATATGCGCCAAAATTCTGGGAGGTTGTATACCTGCTGAGTCGTGAACAGCTTTTCGATGAAGGGTCGCCTGCGCTCCACAGCGAAGTCGTACCTTCAGCACTTGAGAGCTGTGATCCTCTCCAAAAGAACTATAATAACATCGAACACTGCTATTATTCAAGATTTTTATTGTTACTCAGCGGTTGTATTTTCCCTTTTTTCTCAAAACCCGAATTTTGAGCGTACTCAAAAGTCGAATTTTCGAATTCGAGTACGTGTGTTGCAATATTCGGTCTTATATATAGTATTCGGTATTCTAATTCAAACAGCATATTATATTGTTTCAAACGCATATTTAACTTGGATCTTAAGCAACTCATTTCGCGCTATGTGAGATT
Source organism: Ancylostoma ceylanicum (assembly GCA_000688135.1). Classification (NCBI taxonomy): domain Eukaryota; kingdom Metazoa; phylum Nematoda; class Chromadorea; order Rhabditida; family Ancylostomatidae; genus Ancylostoma; species Ancylostoma ceylanicum. Next base: position 130,683 of record JARK01001366.1, on the reverse strand, counting down.
GAATTCTCCTATGAACCATCTGTTTTACCTCGACCACCCTGCAGCATTACTATGTTGCTTATATTTATTTATTGACTTTACCCTGGTAACAGCTAAAATGGTGATGATGACATGGTAATAAGCGGGGTAACAACTTGCTCGCGAGGATAGAGAAATTGGCTGTCTGGGCAAATCTACCCGTATGCAGTAACCGTAGTAGCACTGATTTCAGAACGCAAGCCGGCTGATCCATGACGTCATCGGAGAGGCGTTCCGGGCCGCAAAGCTGTCCAACTACACGCAAGCGCTCGCGGAGATGGACAAGCCGGAACGCTGGCAGAGTAGGTGTATTTAGGGGATTGGCTCCTCGGTGGTTTTCGCGTCACCTATAATTCCTACTTTCATATGTTCTTCTTTACTTCTCGCTGTTACCGCAGAAGCAATGGCAAAGATACATGTACAAATGCACAAACACTCACTTTTATAATGTGCATATAACTTGTGTTATACAAGATCATGTAGGACATGGTTTCGAACCATATTCATACATAGGTTCCGTATCCGGAAACCGAACCACGTGCACTTTCCTTGTTTCTTGCTCATAACTCTTTTCATCGGTTCAATTGCTCAGAGTAAATAAGATTGCTCTTTTTTCTGGAATAATTTCCCCACAATTTCTCTTGTGCATTGACTGAAGCTGACTAGCGCTGCACTCGCTGGTGAGGATGTTAGCAACTGGGGGAGGAATCTCACCGTCACACGTGAAGAATGAAGTGGAGGCGTTTTCATTGCGCAGTTTAAAAAAAGCAATGACATCATGATGTCTGCATGTTCGCCAAAAAAGCTCGTTTCAATCGCGATTAGTTCCATATTATCGCGCATTAACCGTTTTTCGTTGCATAAACGTGCAAGGTGCAATGACCTTTCTCTTGCAGTCGTGAGGGAAATAGATTGTCATCCCGAGTTAAGGGAAAGTTGAACATGTTTTCTCTAATTCTCCACTAAATGTATGGTCATAATTCGGTACCACCCAGATCTTTTACTTGAGTAAGTGACTTTCTGATTCTTCCTAGCAATCACCCAACCTTACAACCAAGTCAAGTCTTACCTCAGTTTTTTTTATTATTGCACCGCTATACCTGCAAAAGAGCTGCTTTACCACTAATCGACATTTTTTCACTTTTTGCCGGAGTGTTTTGTGATGTTCGGCACACCCTTTCGGTATATTGAATAAATAAATAAATAAATAAATAAAAAATGAATAAATATTCAGTGCACGACAATCACTATCGCACCTCTTGCAAAGGGGACTGTGCCTCATCACTTCTTAACCATGTTGATACGTGTTAACCTAAATGTTTATCTTTTCAGGGAACACTTGTTAACGTGGGATAACCATGCGGTGGCACTGCTTTCATTACGAGCTGTGCCTCAAAGATTGACAACCACTGTACCCTCTAGTACATACGAACTTCTAATGACACTTTTTGCCTGACTCAGGCCTTGTAAGGTCTAGTTGACAGATCACAGCCGAAAAAAAGAGAATGTGGAGGCAAAAGTAGTGCGTAACCGTTACCATTTTGTGTCTTCTAGCCAACGAATCGCTAGTATGCACCACCTAAAACCGCAGAGTCGGAAATAGCTTGGCATTTCCTTGTCCAGGAACGCATATATTTTAGTGGGTCAAAATGCCAAATCCTCGGTAATGCGAATAGATTTCTGACATAAAGGGATGAGTTAGCGAATAGCCACACCATCGGAGGGCATAGGAAACTTATTACGGAGAGAATCCAGTACTTGGGATCCGATTTCAAGCAATGCATCACAATATTGATCGGAAGTGACTGCAGCAATATCAAAGAAATAAACAGATGTGCAGATAATCAGGGTGCCAAAGCGCTGCTAGCGGTGCACGATCGAACTGGTCAGGAGGGGTCAAGCGCATTACAAAGGCTAGGATTCATGAACGTAAAACCAGGTTAACTAACCAACTTTTCTGCCCCACCTCTCTCAGCGTTGCTTAATCTGTGGGATAACCAATCATGCTATCCGTCGTTGGTTTGCATAGTTAGCTTTTCATGGATCCCAGCCCTGGGCTTATAGAAGGATGTTTTTTTTTATTATTGCAGTGATACCCACTGTAAGAGAAAAACATCTTTAAAGAGTAAATGCTGTGAGTGGGTGGGAGTTCTCCAAGAAAAGACAACTCATACTAGTTATACGCACGCATCCATTTGCAGAGGATTCTCCATGAAGACCGTGTACATTCTCAAGAAAAAGAAAGCGCGGCGGCCGCCACAAGGCCGTAAAAGCGTGCGTCTGAGCTGCGTTCGATGCGACTAGCTCTATTCTTCACCATATAGACGCGCTTGCCTTGAACGCAAACACCTAGTATGAAAGCCGCTGAAGCGTTGTACTTTCTTCGCACGATCTTTTCAATTTTAAACTTATTTAATGAAAGGATACGGGGATTCTACGCAGATATGGGGATTCTTTCGTATTTCATGAGTATTTCAGTCCTACTGGCATTAATCTTAGTGCCGCTTGATACAGTTGGTATGGCCGTTTCAGTAATTTTCCGGATGCTGATTAGAAAGTCTATTTCTTCACCGTACCGAGCGGGACAACCAGTGCTAGGGAGGGCCTTACTAAGTTCCCACTGCATTTAGAGGCAAAATCTAGAGAGGGTTGAACGCTGCAATGCTGGGCCGGTCCATCCTTCCTCCCACCGCTTGATTCTCTTCACCTATGTAGTAGTAATAAAACGTCTCAATTCCTTTTACTCCCCATGTTATAGCATTGCTTATCGTGTTTGAAGTGAACCAACCTATCAACTTGGAACATGGAGCGCGTCCAATACGTAAGACTGCTAAAATTAACCGTATGTACCATCAGTCAAAAAGCGGCAGCTCATTGGACGCGTCATCGTCTTCGCGGACTGCGTGCGCCACCTTTTTGTTGTTGTAATTTATTGTGCGTTTCGTTGGCGATGCTTATCGCGCATGTGTACATTCGCTATTCGGATGATTTTTATCTATTGATCTTAAGATAACTGTTGTTTTAAGTTCCGAACACCAACTCCAACCTCCTTGACCATACGTGCAGGGTTCAGGGGCAAATTTCTGAATGGAGCTTCGGTGAAGAACGAATTCTGCTCCAAAGGAAGCCTATCCCAACAGATGGCTATCAAGCACATTTGTCCCTTGACACTTAATGTTTAATCGTTGAGCACACTGAAGAGACAGTGAACGCAGACTCGTGCATTAAATTTGCAACAGATAAAAACAGAAATCAGCCATGCATATGGACGAGCACATGCTGCCATCAGAGCAACAGACACATTTTGGCAAATGTGGACTCCACATACGAGAGGGATTTTTGATACCGTCGTTAAATATACATGCGCTTTGCGGAAAATAGGTTACTCTGCAACATATGCTCATTTTCGGGAAAATTCAAACTGTGCAAAATAAGAAGGAGAAATTCATGTATCTTTGCTCTATCTTACGTAACTCAATGGCTACATTTCATTCAAGCTTCGAGAAGGTTTTCTTATACTAGAGAATAGGGAAAGGAAAAAAATTCACCAGCGGATGTGACTTAGTACGACTTTTCAACACACCAGTACTTTTAACCCTTTCTACATTGTTAACATTCATGGAGGTTCTCTTTTGAGACAAGTCTGGCACTAGAAATAAAGGGCTCGTTCTTGAGTCCAAGCAGTGTTGCAGTGTTGTTTTTAGAAATTATTTAATTTCATGCAAAAGCGAGCGCGTCCAGTTTACCCACTAGCACTCCGTGAGAATCAGAATTGGGGCTCGATTTGTTTCATTGCTCAAAAAATCACCAGTTCACGCAATGAAAGTGGGTAATTTATAAAATAGTTAGCTGTTCTAGAGAACTGTAGCGATATTAGGGTCATCCTTGTTCGTAGCCCGTACATATACATGAATAAAAGTAGTGGCAACATGACCTTTCTGGAAATCTTCATTCACTCCGTTATCCAAGACATACAATTCCTTCATGTACCTGTCCATCCGAAGATTTTGACGGGCAAAAACACTATTTGACGACGAGGCCGGCAAGGGATCCAAGTGAGCATGTCCTGCAGTGAATACAGACATCTGAGGATGAATTTCGTTAAGTGGGAGTGAATGTTAACCGTAGCAATATGAACAGTGCACATCAACTATATATACATCCTAATTCAACTACGTACATTGCGCACATGTAATTTCTACATAATGAATGACTAAACGAGTTCGTCAAAGTGCACTATTCCCTGGAGAAGAGCAGCGAAGTAAAGCCGTTTTTCTTTCTGAAGCTTCATCCACGCTCAGTTCCTTTCGCCTTTTCAAATTCGAGAGAGCGGCCGAACATGGTTCAGAAGGTGGCTTTTCTCATATGATCACCTTACTGGTCATCTTCAGTCAAAACTTATCTGTCCAGCCTAAGAAAAAAAAAAGAAGAAAAGAAACAGCGGCTTCACCTGCACGGTCTTACCAGGACCTAATACGTCCTGGTGGGAAGTGTCCGATAATCCTGAGTCTTTCGCCAAGGAATGCGTGAGCAGGCTTTTCGTGTAGGAAGCTATATGCTTTATAGCTACACTGATGCAGAATTTAATAGACCTATCTTAGGTGTGACCTTCCGTCATGTCTTAGAGATTTGTAAGCCCAGACCGTTGCTCCAAATCCTTTTCATTCATTTTACTTTATAATATTAGTATCAGCTCTTTTCAGCATGGACACTTGGCATGGCGATTATTTCTGCGTGTTCGTTCTCAGCACCACTGGGGATGCTGGCTCTGCCCTGTCTCAGCAAGTCCCTGTACGAGAGGATCATGATTTTCCTGATCGCTGTGGGTATTGGGGCTCTCAGTGGCTCTGCGATGTTCATAATGATACCAACGGTGAGGTGGTCGAAATAAACTTCAAATCTTTTTTAGTTTTCTTCTACACATTTCTGATATCTGAAACTTTTCTGTCACATAAAAGATGTCGAGGTATCCCAGCAGCAGTGACAGATGCAGTCTCCCCCTCCCCATCTTCCAAGTCTTTTTTTTAATTTATTTTCCACTGTTTTTTTATTACTATTTCGTAATGATTATTATTAGTAATTTGGCATTATAACTTACCATCAAAGCGGCGGAAACACCCTTTTTTAC
>JARK01001366.1:101844-120748 GCA_000688135.1 Ancylostoma ceylanicum | reverse complement strand
GGGGGGGGGGGGGGGGGGGGGTGCAGTAGCACTGCTGAGCAGTGGGAGAGGAGAAGGGGTTCAGAACATGCCAATTTTGGTAAGAAAATGGGAATGACATCTGAAATACTGCTGATAATCATGATTGGCATATGTGATAACTCCTTTGCGCGAATCTTCAGAATAATCTACAAGATATTGTACGAGGGCGGTTTGAAAAGTTTCGGGAATGACAATGAAAACAAAACAAATCGGATAAAATTAATGTCTCTTCTTTTAACCCAATATCTTTGAAGCCCAGCAGACGTGGTGCGGTCTGTTTTCATTTTTCCATCCTTCACCTAGAATGAATTTATTTGGAGTACTCACAATAACCGGATTGGACCATGATTAACTCGTCCCTTGACCGGAATCCCTTCATAGACGAGGAGACCTTTGGCTGTTCTAGCAGGTAGAAGTACGAGGAAGCTAGGGCAGAAAACTCACTGGATGAGGTGAAGTTCCAAGTTTTATTATCACAATTTTTCTCCTCAGTGGTTACATATGCATTCGTGGTCATGCTGACATCGAGGGACAACTCCTATTTCTTGGTCAAGCTCATGCGTGTCGCTCGAGTTTTCACATCCACAGCTTCCATGAATGTTGGCGAATATTCAGCTATAATAGGTTCCCCATCTTTCCCTTGATACTCCCAAAAACAGATGCCGTCACCATCCCACCTCAGTGGACGGTACGTTTTTCTTCAAAACCCATTCTTCGGGTATAACCTACTGTTTTCATCGCCTTTACTGCGACCAGCTTGCAGCACCTAATCTAACCTTCAATACGCATCATAATTTTGGACTGAAATGAAACTCATTCTTAAAAATAACTGGCTGACTTTCATGTTGGATTGCGTTTTTGTCAGAAGTTGGGCAAATGCGGCACCCAGTTTGAAAATGTTTTTTCATACTGAGTTTGTCAGGTAACATAGAAATCGATCACTCGTAAGAGATGCCCTAAACTCCCTCATTAAGCACCTACCTGTATCCCTTTCTTTAAAACCAAGTCAACGATTTTATTCAGATTCTCCAAAATTATGACCTTTTTCTGGCATTTCGCGCATGGTTTGTTGCTTGTTCGCGTTCTGCTATGACTGGTTTTTAAAACTCAGGGACTCCGGGTGGAGAATGAAGGTAATGATTCTTCAAAATCACAGCCCAAGTTCTATTTGGTCTATCTGCCAACTCCTCCAACTGAAAGATCTCTTCCAACTGAAAGATCAATTAAGTGCCCAAATTTCACATCTGTCTGCAATTCAGCGCACCTGAAGTTGCATAATTTGATCCACTTGTCAGAAGCAGAGACTTGATCGTATCAAATCGAGATTTTTACTCAATTCATGTGATGAACTGGCCAACACAACTGCACTAAAATTTTCGAAAAAGAACAACTCCTTGTTGGTCATTCCGGAAACTTTTCAAACCGCCCACGTATAATAGTTACCGTACATCTACCGTAATCCTACAGAAAACGGTTACGCTGCAAGATGCAGATACAGGTTTTCCACCTACGTATGTACAGTATTATTATACCTCTCTAGACACAGCACAAGCAATAATCAACAAGAGCTTAGAATATGTTATTTCACGTCAATTTCCAGTTTTCTACACGTCGTCGCTTTGCTGTTATGAGCTCCATCGACGGAATCGAGCTTGGTGATGGGAATCAAAAAGGGAACGATGTCAGTATGCTTTTTCACCTTATCCTTCTGTGGGTAGTTCAAATTCGCAACATCCAAAAAAACTCTGCCTCTTCAGACCAGAAATGACTTTATCGAAACTGTCAACAACGACATATCTCGGGTTGGTTCTTCATTTCATTCATTTTTCTTTGCGCAATACAAATATTACTTTCAGAATCAAAATCACTTCCTTGATGTCGTGCACAACGATGTCTCTAAGGTATGTCCACAACTTTTCTTTTCTATACAATTTTTTATTTGGAAGAGGGATATAGAACAGGATAAAAGAGGAAAATAAAGCGAGAGGCCGGAGATATACTCCACGTAAGGTGCATCGATTTACGTAGCTATAAAATGCCGCACCGCTACCGACTTCCCGTCCACAGTCGATATTTATCAAAATCAATGTCGTCTGAGCGCGGATGAAGTTCATCGGTAGCTCTAGGGAATCACATTAGGTTGGTTCATAAGTTCTGTCCCTCTTGGCCACTTCATCTCAAAACTGGGTGCGTATCATCGTGAGGGAAGAAGGGGCGTAACTATGCGACTCTGATTGGCACATTCGAGCCGTTCGCCACGCCCACCTGTTTGACTCGTACGGCGCTAAGCACAAATAGACCATGTATGGGATTGACGCCATTCGAGTCCATACAGATGGGCGTGACGGACGGCCCGATAGCGCCAATCAGAGCCACCTTGTTACGCCCTTGTGTCGCGCACGATGATACACACCTCTCAAAATTGAATAACTTTGCAATAACCAATCAACGACATGTTGGCCATTACTGAGGAGCAACTTGGGTGATGAGTTTAGTAGGTCTATTATCCTCTATTATCCCTCCCGGACCTCTTTGGAAAACCCTTTGTACAATGCGCAACGTGGGGTCGTGCAGTGTTCTGTTGGAGAAGGTTTTAGTCTTACCAATTATTATGCTGAACAAGTTTCTTCTTAGGAGTTGCTATAAGACATAGCTGTCATTCGTGAATTCGACCATCACTTAGATGTTATTGTAGAAATTTTCAAACTTCATTACCTCCTGACGGTTTTTTTTACTCAAGGATTCTCTTACTGACTACGCTTGGTAGTGTAAATACATGTTCTAGAAAAGCGAGCGTCCGCCGTTTTTTTTTCAGAAGTTCAGTGCCACACTTCACTCTGTACTTACTCATTTGGGCTGGATCATAGAGAACATATCGTCTCAGCTGAAGGGCGTAACCCATTCTGCGAAGTTGGCGTACAGGGTGCGCGCAAATTATTGGCGCGGGGCTTTTTTGAGCCCCAATCAGCAATGCTTGAGCGAATTCACAGGCCATGTTGTGAATTTATTTACTGAAGCAATACCTACCTTAGACAATACCTAGTTTGCCAAGTGACTTCTTTTCTAGTCAATAGAGCCTTGAGGAAGCCTTCAGATTCGACCATCTTTTCACCTCCGAGGCACGCAGGCATTATTTCACAAAATTCATTCAAGGTATTCGGTGATCGGCTTTCAGCGAGTCTAGTTCTACCTGTTCCGTAGTACAGACCTTGCCCACTAACATACCTGGAGCGGAACTCATAGGAATGTAAATGAAGTGAGTGATGTAGGCAATCTCTACCACCCAAAATTCAGTGAAATCATCAGGGAAACCATTTTCGAACGATTTTTGGCTTGTAAACTGAGACTGAACGAGCTTGCAGAAAGCACTTTTTACTACCAGAATTGGAGGTCTTCCACACTTTCAAAACATTTACTACCTTTGCTCTTACTGCAGATTACCAGTCGTGAGCTTGCAGAAAGTAGCAAAATCGACTTGTTAGATATAAAGCCTGTTTTGATCACCGTAACCATTCATTGGTCCAATCCACGATGAGCACGCAGTAGCCAAGGTTTAGTTCTGAGCTAGCGTACATGGATGGTCGGAGTCTTCCAAATCCTACGCCCAAAATCCTGGAAGGAAAGTAGCTGTGACCGACCCCGTGTCACAAGCGATTTGACCGGGTGATTTCCTGAAGCCTGTGTGAGCCAGGGAAGAGGTCATTCAGAAAACCAGCTATTGTCTACGATAGAAGTGGCTCATGCTAAGACACCTACAGCAGAACTTGTGAATTAACTCAACCCTACCTGAGTGAGGCTCAAAAAACCACGCGCCAATAATTCGCGCGCACCCTGTACTTTGCTTAGTTGAGAGCATCGTGGAACCTCCACCACTCGGCGTGGAGTTCTCTGGGAATATTGCCATGAATCAGCGTCCCCGATTCCACATATGGACATGGGATTCACATTGAAAACCCACAGACATCTGGTATCCTTCCCTCGTACTTCAACGAGATTCGGTTGCTCCAACATCAGCGTCAAGCCAGAACAGCGTGTAAATCCGCAGAGTTCGTCGGTTCAAGTTTTTTGTCCAGTATTCCGAGGTTCAAGACAAATGACCAGTCATCCGGTAGCGCCTACTTAGTGTTTCCTAATGAACGAGAGAAGGTCAATAATATTATAAATCACGAAGTTACCCGTTGCAATATGATTCGCATATCAAGACAGATCTTATGAATAAACCAAGAATTATCATCACATGCTCCACATCTGTTTACGTTCAGGTTATTTCTGCTGCAAAACCTCATTGCGTCGAAGAGCACCCAATGGATGTGCAAAAAAGGACGGTGTGTTCTTTCCTTCATTTTCTATGAGTAGAATTTTCCGGAACGGGCGGAAATTCTCTCCTGAGTTCGCAAAACTGTTCATTTGACCGTAGTTCTTGTGTATGGAAGAACAGCTAGCTTCGAGCAGTCAGATATACCATGACTAAATACGGTGTTAATCATGCAGATCAGCGACGATTCGGTATCGGTGTCAGTGAAGATTCTTGAGAAGCGCGTCATTGACCCGTCAACCATCGAAGTCGCCAGCGTCGCCTATATGATCATATTCGGTTCAAGCGCTAATAATTTTGTTGATGGTATCAGTATGGGTGGGTTCATCTTATTTTTTGTAGAAACGCCCTCCAACGACACTATGTTAATCCCCAATTCCAGGCACAGCCTTCTCTGACAGCCTTCTGCGCGGCATGAGTATTGGGATCGCAGTCGTATCACAACAGTTTCCTCAGGAATTGGGTAAGTCACTCGAGCTGCGTCGAGAAATCCGGCTGACCCCTCCTGTTATAGCAACAAGTACTTTAACCAGAAGTAAAAACTCTGCATTATGACACATGTTTTGCTTGTCAACCTTCCATGTTTTTGACAAAAATTCCTGCTTCGAACTTCCTGGGATTTCCTTTGCTTTGATAATCTACCCCGTTACTTTCCTGGCTAGCCACACTCTGACCTTAGAGTATTCTCGAAAAGAGGTGCCTCTGTAGGACTACCCGCACTTGGCAAAATACTGAAATCGGCTTTCTACCCAAGCCTTGGAAAATTGTCCTGGCTTTGAAAAGCTATGCCTTAATATGCATTTGGCTAAGAAGAACCTTGAAAAACAGAGGGAAATTGGACTTGGATCCCATTTCTTTTACTTTCTTCTATACCTGAGAGTATGATCACTAGCTTGTAGTAAAGTGGTATGGTCAAATCCCACACTCCTCCATCTTCAGGTACCCTTGCCATTCTCATCAACTCCGGTCTTGGTTTTCGACGTGCTATGCTGTACAACCTGATTCCAATAATTCTTAGCTATATCGGATTTATATGTGGCGTCTTGCTGGACAATTTCGACGAGGGTTACGAAGACTATATCTTCTCAATATCTTCGGGAATGTATCTATACATTTTCCTAGGAACCTTGGTGAGTAAAATCAGATCCAAATACAAGACTTTGGTGTTTTCCTAATACTCTGATTTTCTCACTGCAAAATCTGTTCACAGGCTAGATAAGCCGCTGATGTTGTGATGGTTTTTGCCCTTCGGCAAATGGCGTCACAGCTTACTTCTTTCACTTCTGGCCCCTCCATCCATCATTTCGTTCTGTTTTCGGGTGCGCCTACAGATTTTATCTCCTCACTCACGTCATTGCTGCCTGCGTCGTATGCTTTCACGAGGTGAAAGAGGGTTGCTTGGTGGATCTAGGAATCTTTGGTTATTTTTCTTTCAATTTGAAGGCCATGGCCATGGGACTTGCGATAATAACGGTGTTAAACGAGTGCCGGACGTTCGCTGCTCTAAGCACTGTATTGCTCCGATATGACTTTCACCTTGTGGATCATTGAATCTGTAAAAGAAGCTTGATTTGTAGCCCACTTATGCGATTAATTATAGAATCCGCGCTTTAATTTTTTTTTTGATTTTCCCCAACCATCTACTCCCGGAAAGCTGCTGCGCTACCAGAACATGAAAGCTTCTTTTTCAGATACCAGAAATACGAGACGGTTGCAACGAATTGATGAAAGTCGACATGGCCGAAAGCTTGTTGGTCACCTTGTTGCAATTTCTTGGAATCACATTCGGCATATGCTTTATGTTCTACATGAGTACTAGGGCGGATGTGGAACTCTAACGCTGGGTGTTTAATGATGAGTAGCGTGTAGTGAAAATGTTAGTGCCTTGTCGCGTTAGTAATCCGAAGAAAATACATAAAGAAAGACAAGAAAAAAAAGGAAACTGTTTTCGAATAGATTTAGATATATTAGACATTACAGATTACATTACAGAACACCTTTGGTAATTTTTGCCGAAAAGAGAGGCTCGATGTGGTTATTTGAATCAATGTGTCGGATTTGGTGATGAAATCCTCAGGAACACGCCAAAACTCCCTTCTAAGGAGTACTTCGGGTTAATCGAAAGAATGCAGCTTATTTCCTGAGAAAAAAGTTTCTTCATATAGTGGAGTTTGTTAATGCTAATTAAAGTTTGCTTTGTGGTCTACCTTATATGTAGTTAGTTGCCTTTAGAGCACATTTTGTGGAGGTAACATATGAACGAGCAATGCTTTATAACACAGTTTGTTTCGCACTCCTATGTAATTTCTATAAAAAGCTAAGATAACTTTTGTTGAAGAGGGGTTACTCTTGTGGGTGAATGCTGTAGGTGTAATTTCAGTGCTCCTTCTGTTTCGAGCGAGCATTGGGTATTTATATGTTATGGTGCTTCCAATATTTCCTGTAGATTTGTTATTCACTAGGTTTACTTAATGATGAGTTAGCAGCCAATGACCACCACGAGAACAGCTCCGAAAAAGCCGAAGAAGGAATCAAAAAAGGAAACTGTCGAGCACCGCATAACAAAGTTTCCTTCCAAGAAAGATTACACCGATTTAAATTTTAGTAGTACCTACTGCTCACCATACGAATCTGAAAAAAGACCCTATATTCAAAGCAGGGCAGTTCTAGGCGGGCCTTGCACATTCTAGGCGGGCCTTGCACATTTTGACAACCTTCCTATATTAGGATTGGAAATATTTTGGTTTGAGTCCGCTAAATAATAAGATTGTTTCGGAAAGAAAGAATAGTTTGGCGCCCGTCCTGTAGTGATACTGGTAGTGTCTGTGAAATTCTCTACAAAATAGTACTAATATTATGTGGATGTTATTAAGAATATTAAGAATCCGAGCAGAAATCAGCTTCCGAAAGAGCGCCAGGATGTCAGAAGTTTTCGTACCTCAAAATTTCTCTCACATCTTAGGAATCTTCGAGTTACAAGGCCGTAGCGCCTCTTGCGAAAGCTGGAGAAAGCTCACCACATATCCTTTTCCATTTAGAAGTTAGACTGTATTAGTGGGGCTTCGGGATCACATTTCTCTGCGTGGCCAGGATGGTCAGCAGAAGAAATGGCGTTTTTCGTTTCCTTTGCGGTACATCACCAAAGGGTCAAAATGGTCGCACGCCTTTGGATCGACCGAACAATGCCAGACAATAAATAATGCATGGGGAGACCACTGCAGTGATGATCATTCTCGATAGTGAACCATGCCTTTAGTAGATTAATTGCCGTGTGATTTGCTGAAACTTCTTTTATATTTTGTCGTTCTTTCCTCTCATGATTGCGGACGGGTTTTTCGAGTTCATTCTTCATGACACACATTGCCTGTCAAGTATTCTTGGAGTTTATTGGTTATTCCAGTGGTTGTGCTGTTATGACATTGCTACTGTGATACTGTACATTTAAGTTATTCAATAAATTATCGATGCTACTCCATTTCTTCACTGAGAAGGAAGAATGAACCAAGTCTGTCGGAAATGGTGAATGAGCACACATTATATGAGAAAGATCGCGCCGTTTGCAACAGATGTGGATCGCGAATATTACAGTCACATTAAATCACGTGATGAGTGCTAAATAAGGACCTATTACACAAGCAGCTCGGGTAAACAACAGAATGAAACAGTGCTAAGGGAAAAAAACCTTGCAAGTAGTCTGTTTAGTGAGAACCACTGGAGTTGTATTTTACGACTGTTCAATGGATATTTTGTTTACGCTAATGAGCGATTTCGCAAGTCATGTTGCCATCGGGAGAGGGGGCGTGTCGGGTCACGCGTCTACTGAGCTGCGCATGGATGAGGTCAGCCACTCCGGCTTATTCTTGCATCCTGAGCGGCTGATATATCCACTCCTAACGCCAGTCAATATGGTAGAAGAAATCAGCAAGGACGATGAAAGTGAATCCGAAAGTCGACATGCGCCTAAAGTATTCCAACTTACAGCGGATGAACTGGAGAAGCTGATGCAGTCAAGACCTGAACCGTCTCAAATTACGCAATCTCAGCCAAAACACAATTTCGTCAAGACCCGATTGACTGAGCAGTTCGAATTTAACTCAGAAATCCTAGATATCATACGCCTGATAACCGAGCTGGCGCCTGAAGAGGATGACGTCAAGAAGAACCTGGAAAAAGCGATCGAGCTCCTCACTAAAAGTGAGGAAGTACTAGTCGTGGCTGATTGATGCTTCTGTTTTCGCTTTATGAGCAGCACAAGAAAGCGGAAGAAGAAAACTGATCCTATTCTTGCCTCTTTCCTGAAGAAGAAAGACAAGGGAGAATCAAACAAAATGAAGAGTCAGACCCGGAAACCGCGAAGATTCGAGCCTTACCAACGTCAGAAGATATCCTTTTGGTACGGGGGGACGGCATGGGCTCCCGCTCCCCTTCCTCCTCTGCCTCAAGCATACGGATACTACCGTAGAATGAAAGTACAAAGACAACCATCCTACCCATGGATGGAAAATCAAGGTGCCGTACCTCGAGGGGCAACTCCTGGAGACATGTGCTACCACTGCGGGCGATTTGGCCACCATGCAACAGATTGCAAGTTCACAAAGCGGCAGCAGTGAATTCGTGGCAGGTAACATTCATACCAGGACCAGATTTTGGTCTACAATGGAAAATTCTACCTTATTCAGAGAAACACTTTCGCACTGTTTCCTGCCTTTTTTTACACTCAACCGTATACAGGTTATAATAAAAATAACAGGCGATCAGCTCTATACCATACTGTTTTTGTTACAGATCAGATCAATGCACTCCTCCGATCAGGCGCTACTTCGAAACACCAACGCAATGACATCCGAATTCTCACGCCTTCAACTTCTTTCCTTTTGGCTTATCTCCAGCTCCATTCATCTTTACGAAACTTATGAGACTTCGCTAGATGGCGATCACAGGGAATTGGAGTAGTGATATACCTCGACGATGGTTTGATATGGGCTTCTACAGATAGTGAATGTAGGCAAATTTCACTCAAGATTAAACAAGACCTTTTCGTAGCAGGTTTTTTCATAGCAGAAGAAAAATGTTCTTGGCAACCTGGCCAAAAAATGACCTGGTTAAGTCATGATATTGATCTTGAAGCAGTGTCGCTTGACATTACAGAAGTTGGAAAGAAGAAAGCTTACGATTGTATTGCATTTATACTGAGGTCTAGAGGATCATCTCTGAAGGACAGGCTCAGGTGGCTTGGCATACTGGCATCCATGCATTTAGTCGTTTCCCGTCAACAAACAAAGAAAAATCGTCATCGATCACACACGTGGCACAGAAAGTACCGATGTAGAAATTTTCTGGACAATGAGGGAGTTATACCAAAGGGCCAAGTGGGCTTCAAGGATCATTGATTCGGACAGCTGGTTCATTTCGGATACTATTTTTACATAACCAGCACAAACTGACACTGAGTGAAAGAAGGGCAGAAACGAGGGAAAACAACGTGTTTAAAATAGTTGCGAAAGTGTCGGAACAAAAACAGAATAAGGGAAAAAAACTAGACTGGTGGAACACAAACGAACCTTACGAATGGAAACGTATGGAAACAAAACGATTCAAAACAAATCACCAGTAATAACGTACTACAACGGCAGAGTAGTAATAAACGGTACTAAAATATTCTTGTACAAGTCAGGGAGAGAGTGGCTTCTCGTTGTCCGTATGGATACTCATGTCACGTTTGGAACAGACTATATGAATGGTGACACGATAGCCGGTCAATGCAATTGATCGACTGCGGTGAGCTCTCCTACTATACGTTAAGCGCGCGTCAATACAGGGCAAATGTAGGGCTTCGCCCACGCCCCGCCTCACAGAGCCGCTGACCAATCAGCGGGACGCATTCACTCGAGCGCACTAAACGCAAGTATAGCTGCATTGCACGCCCCTCAATAGCTCCAGTGCAGCCCGAACACACGAATTGCTGCAAGCGCAGCAATTCGTCAATTTAGGCTGGGGTTGAAAGCGTAGTCTGGTTCGGCTGCCGCTCCAATCCCGCGAATATCTGAGTCTGTAACCATCGATTGCTATAAGTCCGGGGTATACTTGCAGCGACGCGATTTGGTCGCCGCGACTGAGTTTTGCACGAGCGACTCAGTCGCCGCGACTGGATCGCGTGCTTGGGCACACTTCATTTTATGATTGGGGATGGTATTGAATGATTCGCTGGACTCAATTCACTGCAATTTCGATATTCAAGCTATATTCACACTTGTTTCTCGTACCTAGCGGTAATAAGCCGTAATAAAAAGCTTTCCAGTTGGAATTACGGCTTCTAATTAGTTTTCGAAGACTATTTTAGCACTTAAAACTGGTTCTAACTCCCTATTCAACCTAATAAGCTCCATTATTTGTCGTCTTTTGAGAATTTCTAGTAAAAGATCCGGAATTCAAAAGAATGTGGATTCGGTTATGAAGAATGAATAGAAAACACTATAAATACTACAGTTTGGGAACAAATTAAGAGGATACTACTTGAAAAAGGAAAGGTTTACCTATATTCTCATCAAATCTCAAGCAAGGAAGCAAGGAAGCAAGGAAGCTGAGAAACCTAAAGAAACGAATTGAAATAAAAGAATTTTCACGAGAAAGAAGCAAGAAACTGAGCGATTCAGTCGCGTCGCTACGTCTAGACGTAGCGACGCGACTGCATGAGAAATGAGGAAAATCGCTGGTGGTTCACAAGACAAAGTATGCCCAGAACGCGACTGGCTCGCGATTTGGTCGCCACGCGTTTCCTCCTGAGAAGTGGTCAAAATCGGCCGTGCGATCATGTGTTGCTGTTGAAAATGAATGCGCGTTGAATGATCACGGCAGCTTTTGTGATGTTTGCAAGTTAAATCGCGTGGCGACCAAATCGCCGTCGCTGCTAGTATACCCGGGGCTATACGGGATGACCTGCCCCGCTCCTTTCACCCCAGCAGGAGATCACGGCAAGTGAAATGAGACAATTCGCGCGGGAAACGGCGGAATAGGCGCGCCAACTCCGCTCACTTCTGCGTTTGTTGCGCAGGTGTCAGACCGCGAAAAAGTTGTGGGTCGGCGTTCCAAACACCTGAATGTCTGAGATTCCTGGTACCCTCCAACAAAGAATGACCAAGTCCGGAGCAACTTCTACGCAGATGAGCAGTAAGAAAATCCGTTGCGGAGAACGTGAAAAGATATCCTAAGGAATCACGAGAGAGAACAAGAAAAGAAACAAAGCACGACAGGCCTTGCCGTGATTGTGCGCTCCGGTGCTAAAATGCGCGACGGCAAAAGAGCGCTAGCGATTCACCTTTGAATGGGTGGTTTTGGTCCGTTAAATATAGACAGTTTATCATCTCGATTATAACGTTGATGCGCATTGGTTATGAAGTTTTTTTTCTGCAGTGACATAGAATCGAGAGTATCGAATGCGAGCCTCGGAAGTTGCAGGCTGCAAGAGTACCAGGAAGTGTTATTGAAACGTTCTTCACGCCACCACTGAATGAGGACAAGGTGCGTTGATAATTACAAGCTTCCAATTGAGACGGATAGGATTTGTCGCTTATTTGTTCAGGCGTTCTCCCTCACTGCGCTTAAAATGTTTGGAACGTTGTTATAAAATTCTGCCTCTTACGAGTACGACGCTTTCGATTGTTACTATTCATATGGCTCCAAAAATTTTAAGGAATGTTTTTCTTGATAGTCGAATTCGGATGGCTGTACCTTCCTTTGCCCACAAATAAATAAAAAAGGTAGAGGCAAAAAGAAGAAGAAAAAAAAACAGTTTGGTTCCGTTTCGCACTGAAACCCTTAGACGGAACAAACCATGAAATAGGCCTCCCCCTGTGCTCATCAGTAAGGGGAGGGGAGGCCAAGTGAGTAAAGTGGAAGAAAGGGAACTAACCTGAACTGGTCCAATGTTGAATATCATCCAAACCCAAACAATAAAAGTGAAACCAACCATCATAGAAACCATATACAGAATACAGCAGTAGTAGCAGGAGTACAGGAATAGCAATTCTGAAAGTATATGCGTGCAAGGTGTTTCGTAGGGAAGATAGCTGAGTGAGATGCAAGAATAACGAGAGGAGTCAACAACAACTTCTTAAATAGGGCGTGATGATGTGACCGCGTGGGTGTACAGGCGGGAGAGAAGGCGTTAAGAGGTCAACCGGCGGGTCAAATTGGGCCTGCACAAGTAAATGAGAAAGAAAAGAAGGTATAAAGTGTATAATTATGCATTATGAGAGTAAGAAGGATGAAAACAACTGATAAAAGTAAGGAACTAAGAAGTGTTTAAGAATGTGATTAGCAAGAGAAAACACTGTGAAAGAAATGGTGCAAACAAGATTCCTTATCATGAAGGTTGTATTTATAAATGATAAATTTGTTTTTCAAAAAACATTTAAATAGGCATGATTCAATAAAATGTATATCATAGTCGTTGGCTAAAAGCTGTGTTATGGTAGCTTTGGTCCTATCTACAAAATCCTCAATTAGGCTACACGTCCTAGCAATGCGGAGAATTTCTGAATATATGGTGGCTCTTTTTATACTTGATGAAATATGAGATGAAGCATGAGGGAATCCTTTAACTACAAAAAAAAAGCTATCTGTTTTGTTGAACATTCTTGTAATAATCTTGTTGTTATTAATAAGTATATCGAGGTCAAGATAACTGCATGAATGCTCATTGTAGTGGGTGGTTTCCATATTCAAAACATCATGGTAGACACGACGAAGGGTTTGCATGACTCGTTCAGTGCTCATGTTATGTATCACCAATAGATCATCCATATATCTAAAAGGCAAGAAGAGTGAGTCGTGTTCTTCGAAAATTAGGGAGTATCTATATTCGAAATAAGAGAGAGTTAGATCTGCGAGTAGGGGACTACAATTACCACCTTGAGGTACTCCGACATTTTGCTTGAAAACAAGCCCGGCGAAGTTACAATAGCTATTCTCCAGTAGAAAATGTACGAAATAAAGTAGGTCGTTAAGATTGTAGTATCTGTATGAAGTACTATTAGTATCATTGGTATAAAACACTCTGTTGCAGCCATTAGTAGCTATGTATGTTTTACTGGAGTTTTTATAGCATATTTTAAGTACTTCTCTTATATTAGAAAGGATGGTATCGTGAGGAAGACGAGTGAACATGTCAGTAAAATCTGCAGAAAATAGTTTTAGACCAGTGCCCTGAAGACTGCAGAGTTTACTACTAATGTTCACGTCGTTGATAGACCAATAACCATAGAAAGAAATGTTTCTGTTTTTTATAGCTCCAATATAGTTTCTAAAGTGGTTCTTAACATGTGTAAAGATTTGAGTAAGTTCCACTGCCAATGGTTTAATGCTACTATTAAAAGCTCCAGTTATGAAGCGGAACTTGATAGGGTTTTTGTGCAGTTTAGGTATCCCATATATTAGTGGTATGGAGCTAGTTTCTTGCTTAGGTAGATGATTAGCGGCAACGAAGTTATTATGTCTGTCAATGATTTGTAAGATACCCTCGTTATTATTGAGCTTATACGTGTTGTTAGTACTACTGATGCTAATACCAGCATTTGTAACTTCTATGCCCATTTCTTTAGCGATAAATTTGATATAAAGTTTTTTACAAATAATACCGTAGTTGTTACTGGCTTTGTCGAGAGGACAAAAGACAAACCATTTATGCAGCTTCTTAATTTCTCTAATAACATCTCTACTAACGCAGTCATTATCATACAAGTAATCTTTATATAGGAAAGGTTTAAGCTTAGTATACATATTGTGTTTGATAAAACCGAAAATATCATCAATAGAGTTGTTATCTACTTTATACCTGCTTCGTATAATAGAAGTATATTGTTTTGAAGCTTCCAATTGAGACGGATAGGATTTGTCGCTTATTTGTTCAGGCGTTCTCCCTCACTGCGCTTAAAATGTTTGGAACGTTGTTATAAAATTCTGCCTCTTACGAGTACGACGCTTTCGATTGTTACTATTCATATGGCTCCAAAAATTTTGAGGAATGTTTTTCTTGATAGTCGAATTCGGATGGCTGTACCTTCCTTTGCCCACAAGTGCACTTCTGTGGTCATTCCAGCAGTTAGCCTGGTGCAGTAAGGTGGAAAACTGGAAATGGTGAGTTTGACGTCTTCGATGATTTCAGCATTTATCCGTTTTCAATAGAATGGACTCTACCCGTCGTTGAAGGCGTTCATCCTAAGCCAGGGCGTCCTGAGTTTTCCATGGAACGAGCCGCGCCTTTGTTGCGAACTTCATCTTTTTGTCATCAACGAGCAAGTGATAACAATACTGTAGGAAAATCATTCTTGCTTTCTGTTTAGTGTGAATTTATTCACACTATATACAACACTACTTGGAATTGAAGTTATCAGGGCGGACGAAGCCCGCGGCGCGTTAGCGAGTGGCCTATCTGTTGTAGCTGAGCGCACCCTCGAGGACTCCATTCATCAGATTTTTGCCCGGGTAGGTGTTTTTATTCTTGTTTTTTTTTCATCAGTTGAAGTGTTTCAGATTGCTGAAACATTTGAGTTTCGCTTTTCAAGAAACAGGAAGTATCTCAGACTCGAGATGTGTCTTTTCTACTGAATGTTGCTGGAATTCAGGGCTTCCTCTGCCTACATACCTAAAATCGATACAGCCCTTGAGCACAACCAACCCTGAGCATAACCAAAATCCATTCCAAGGATGAATGAGATTTTAAGGCTGCGGAAGGTGCCCAAACTTCATCGTATATCCTGGCTTTGCCTGTCTTTGCCAGTTAAGAGTAATTTATACTTGTTGCGCTCGTTTGGCATGCGTACGCCGATATGGCGAGGGATCAGGCTAGTCGGATGTCTGACGCATCTCAGACGCACGCGTGAACAGGTTTGCGGTAGCCGCGCACTCTTTTCGGGCGCTCGCGCTCTAGCGTGAAGTGCCTTATGGAAGCAGCCTCGCTGCCGTAATTGCAGAATGCCGCAGCCTAAATATTTGGGAATACATTTATTTCTCTTCAGCATGGAGTTGCCACAAAATGATTCTCGCTTCGTTTGCGGGAAATTGCCCGACACCGCCACCACATCGCCAAGCGTCAAAGAGGATAATTCCGCGATAATGGGCACCGTGAATAGGGAGTTGATCAATGCCCCTCAGATACTGTCTATTGTTTTTCTGATCATTATGATGAAGAAGTAAGTGTTTCACACTTACCACCTTCCTCCATTTCCCTAATCTTCTCTTTCCACCTCGTGAAAGTCATAATCGACTTAAGCGGAGCAAAAAAGGCGAAAGAAGCAAACACGATAACACTTACACCGTATAATGGATCGGCCGGACGGGAGGGTGGGAGTGTGGGGCGGCGAGTAATCCAACGTTCCGGCTATTTTGTGTTATGTTGTTCATTGATTGCGTTGGTTTTGAACCAAATAAATTTAACGTGTTGATTCCATGTATAACACAATACAATGCTGACAGTACATTTAACCACACTGTTCAATACATCGGGGAACAAGAACAATAGAAACGACTACTACATATAGTCGAGTTCAATGTTTGCCTGGAAAATGCGTGACCAATTCCATCCATTCAGGAGTCAGTTTTTTTCCGAACCAATCGCATCGATTCCTTTCAGAGGTTAAAGTATACAAATTTTGTGCCACTACGACAGATAACGAGCGATCTACGGCCTCTGAAAGGAACTTGGGACTTGATAACAAATTTTTGGATTTGATGGGACTTAGTATCTCACTGGCCCGAGTGACCACCTTATGTTGCGTCCTGCTTCTCCCTTCTACCTGGCGAAATGTGAAGTACTAGTGGCTTAAAAGCAGTTCTCGACCGTTCTTCTCTTCAAAAAGGGTGACAAAGAAAACCTGGAACTACCGTCCCAGCATGTTGTAGGTTTATAGAAAGTGAGTCATTCTCTCGTATTTCCTGTTTTCTCTTTATCATTCAACACTTAATTGCGGACAATCTAAACAAAATGGATGGAATGAAGAACATCTTGGAATACCTCAAGCATTATGATAGCGTTCTCAAGATGATAGGCGGATACAAAAACGCAACACATAATGTGATTCGCTCAGCAGTCCTACGCAAAAGAGAAAGAACCATTTTAGCAATGTCTGAAGCATAATAAATCTTGTCCATGCAAATGAAGTTATGTTCCTATAAATAGACCTGCAAAATGGGAGTACATGTTTGGTAACGCTACATATCATGGATTTTCCTTTCAAATCTCTCCTTCCACATTTCTAGAAATCTTCCGTTCTTCTCGATTTGTGCTCCGTTGTCGTACCTCCATCTACAGAAGTAAGCCATTGCTTGTATAATTACCGTTTTACTGACACCTATTTCCTTTGTTTGTTTAGCTTACGAACACAGTTTTATCAACTAAGCACTGTGTGTTAGCGCCCGGGGCTCCGCTCCGGACGTGGGTACCAAGTCCCCCTGAATCTGCACAACGCTTACTAATTCCTGTTGGTCAATAACCACCTCGTGCTGCGCCCTGGGGAGAAGCGTCTCGTTAGCGAGAAGCGTGGTGTACAACGTAGGTCCGCAAGCCTGCAGAAGTTCCACTGTAATTCCATCAACACCGGGGGTTTTTCCTCGCGGCATGGTTTCAATTGCGTGGCGCACTTTCGACGTAAGAAACGGCAGGACCACTTCTCTGGGGCTAAGAACTGTAGTAGTTCGACCCGAATCTGTGTAGAAGTTTGCCTTGATGTTCTCCATTTCTGATCGAGATGAACAACGCGAACCATCTGGAGCTCTCAAACACGGAACCGAAAGACGATGTTCTGCCAGCGCACGCTTTCCCATCTTCAGACTACGCTTACGGTGGGCGAAGTCTGTTCAGTACGTACTGCGTACTCTACATGATTCGCTTGTTGATCCATGTGTCTCCGTTTCTCAAGAAGAGCGCGAGTGCTGGTGGAGACTCGTCGCGAGGCATGCTTGGGTGCTTCGGCACGACATTCGTTCCTGATCTTGATAATGGTCCCAACTAGACGGGTGTAATCCTCGTTTACATCGTCTACCATCTCAAAGGTCTCCTCGGCAGCAACAGTTCCAATCATTTCCTCGTCTATGACAGTTGGTCGCGGGCGCTTCGAGCGTATTCGGAGCTGGCGCACTTGTCCCCGGTCGAAATGCAGCCGAGCTCGCAACAAACGATGGTCATTTCCCGTGTTGAATGATGGGAAAACACCGACATTCGTGAAAAACTCGCTTGTTACATAAGATGTGATCGAGTTTGTGATCATTGGGAGACACATGTATCCATTTCCTCGCTGAAATCTTCATAAACTGGGTGTTCTCGTGGAATAGATGGTACGTTTCACAAAGGTTTGTGAGACTTTCTCCAACCTCGTTCCTTCGCTTTGCCGAGTTCGGTTCGATAAATACTTCTCCAACCTTCCGTGGTCCTATGCGAGCAAGAAGTTACCCCTTACCACAACAAAGGTGCTCTTCTGGGAACGAACGAGGTTACCTCGTTGTGGAACTCGTTCGTTGTGTTGTTCTTCATCCCTATCTGCCTGCCGTAGGAGCGTAGGTTTGGATAATGGAGACATCGATGTACATTGAGAGCGATACTGTGAGTACTGCTAACCGATGTCCATGAAACGTGGCACTTGTGATGTTTCTAGCGAAGTTTGGCCCCACTCCTCCTGACGTTGTACCGGGTTTACGAGCTTCTTCAGCTCCTTCATGTGCCACCTCATCGTGGTGAAGGGGTGAACGTCGACCGAGCTTTGTCCGGTCGCGGCCAACGGCACACCGGTCACGCAGCTCGCGCATCTTTGACGTGAATGGGTGGCTCTGCGCCTAGTCCCAGCAAAGCAAAGTCGGAGTAACTAGGCCATCACCCATGGCCACCAAATACTCGCCTTAGTCCCCTGCAGGCTGTCCTACTCAGTCAGGTAGCGCTGGATCCGCAAATAGCCGAAGGCGAAGAAATCTCAGGGCCGTAGGCTACCTTAGGAAACGGACAACAGTGAGCCATCTGATTGCTTGCACATGCAAGTGTCGCAGCGTTAGTTTGGCCGCTCAGCTATTGTCATTAATTGATGAACCACAACGAATTAAGTACGACGTCAATGGACTGAGCGAAACGAAAAGGAAGGAGTCTCTTACGTGCATATGGAACAACAGTTCCGCAGTTTTTCTAGGAGCTCGTAATTAGAGGGTATGGGAATGTATTACGTTGTCGGGAAATGGTTGAGGTACTCCACCAAAGACTCTTTCTTGCATCCTTCCCACATGACTTGTGCCCACGTTTTGTGAGTACTAGCGCCCCTACGGGACGCTAGAAAGTGGGGTGGGGCAGCTACTTGAAGTTTGTGCAAAGTATTCACACTTTTGGAGACCTTAGCAATTTAGAAAACAAGCGAAAATCATTAAATGAGCCCAAACACAGAACCCCACCTATGAAATGCGTATACTATTCTGGCAGCCTAGCTAACGTCGAGCTTCCTACCTTGATTATAGCCCTGATCGAAAATTCTTCATCACATATCATCATGTAGATTACTCCCCGGTGTTATGTCCTCCCGTTCTTTATCACAGCAT
>JARK01001366.1:83378-100612 GCA_000688135.1 Ancylostoma ceylanicum | reverse complement strand
GCACAGCACCGCCGCGATCGGGCATCTGCAGGCCACAAAGTGCCGGAACCGCATAGCGATGCATAGCGATAATCCTGCTCCGTACATTATGCAGCCTGAAAACTGGTAAACACTGTCTCACTCGTAGGCCGCGGGGCTGCCAGCGCAGGAGGCTGGTCCCGTCCCGAAATCCTGAGAGCACTGTCTAAGTCTCTCGCTTTTATCTTTGGCGACTGTATCCATCATCATCGTGACCAACGGAACCAGCGAAGGTTGGGTCCCACCGCGAGTTCCACTACATCCATGCACCTATGATGAAACATCGGCCAACCGTTTCGTATGTTTCGCCTCATCCTCCAACACGCTCTATCACGCTCTATGGGCGGAGCCCATGATGAAAGAATGCGATCACGTGCCGGCCCCCCACGTCTGCGCTCTAGAAAATTCTGTTGCACTACCAGGATTTATATAAGAGGATATATAACCTTACCCCTGGGCATTTACGTCATGGGTATGGCAGGGTGCAGCGCTGCGCCTTTGTTCAACTAGGAGCGACAGGTGGCGGGCCGCTAATTCAAGTGGTTTTCTATTATGAGCTCCAGTTGAGGACCAGTGTGAGCAAGAGGAACGACTATACCATCATAACGTTTGGCTCGATGCTCATCAGCCATGCAACCATAAACCGCCAGTTCTGTCATTTCGTTTTGGAACATATGTCTCCTCTGAGACATTTACCAACTAGGGGACCTCATGAGCTTAGGAGCAGGGCATGCTCCGCCGAATTTGTTGGCAAGCAACGGAATGGGTGACATCAATTGTACACTAGTCAATTTAGGGCAATGGCCGGCAAATACTGATAAAAGGGACATTGACGAGTCAAAATACACTTTTTGGTCGACTAAAATCACCCATATATGGGTTTTTCGACTCGTCCTCAGCAAGTGGAGCAAACATGGACCACATTATCATTTTTTCCTCTTTCATCTTTGCCTAATCTTGTACTCTCTAACTTACACCTTGTTTGGTCGCTCAGGCACTCCCTGGCCGAGCAGCATTCCGCCAACTTTGTGCATTTTCGATGACTGATAAATTCTTCATCCTGTAGTTTCCCCATTTCTGAACACGTTGAGTCAAGTGTGCGCCGAGATTACCTCAGGCGATAGGTATACATTGTGGTTAAAACAAGTCCTGAAGTTAACCAACCGAAAAGGAAAGTTCAAAGAGTGATAAAAATCTGTAGTGTATCAATCATTTCCGAACAACCTAATATCACAAGAGAAACCGATCCGAACCTATTTTGCGTGCAAGTCCGCCATAGGAATATTAGGGCGAAGGTTTTAGGCTTTTTTCTCGCTAGTGACCGATAATATCGATTCTATTGATGCTTCACATTTTCTGCTCAGGAACTAGTTATTTTATCGATTTTCTCACTGTCACTCGGGCAACGGTGGGAAAATGTCAGTTGGAACTCTCCATTATGCTTATTGTTAGTACGAATAAGGCAACCATCCTGCACAAAATTATCGATTAATCGGCTTTATCGTATACCGGGGAGTTGGGTCCCTGGTATGACCGGTAGATGGGAAATAAGTTGGCACAGGTTAAAGTAGTTCGGCGCGTCACGCTGAACTTCACAAGACTAGAGGAATTTCAAGAAACACTTTATTTTTCTCTTAATCTTCACACAGGGCGAGCGAGGTGAAGGAGAGAGATGGGGGAGAGGGAGGCGAAGAGCAGAGAGTCCTCTGGACAAACCAGGGAACCGCAAGTAGAGAATAGAACACCTAACACCTAGAATCAGTCCTTAAGTACTCTTGACATTCCCGCCAACTACATTTGAATTGGGCGCATGGCGCCATTCCAGAGATCAACATTCCTAGTGCCCCGCCTACGACCTACACCTACCGTACAACCCGCCCCTCTACATAAGCGACGTCCCTGTCGCTTGGTCTGAGAGCAAAAAAAATACATCACGAGAGAAGAATGAGAAAAGAAATTTACAAACAATCACTCAACTAGAAAATCTGAACAATTAAAATTACGAAAAAAAAAACTCAATACATAGCTCTTATTCACAAAATAAGACTGATAATTATCCCAATTATTCCAGTAAGGTCTCTACCCGTTAGTCATACCACACCCCTACCACAGTCGGAGCTTCTTCCTCGACCATGACGTTGTCGATTTTTCTGACAGCCTAATGTTTCCATTATGGTTCTCGTCTGGTGCTCGATTAAGCTGAAACTTCCTACAAGTATGATTGTTTCTGTAACTGTGTGCCCTCTTCTTCTGCTTGTATCTTTGAATTCCATTCACTGGTTCGTGGGACAATTCGCTACTAACATGCCATCCCTTTGAACCAGGACATATGTGGAACACTATCACAGCATTACGCTCTGCACATGTCGGGCTGGAAAATGTTGCTGCCCTGCAACATGTGTGTTTTGGCTCTACATCACGTTTCCTTCTCTTGTTGTTTTTGAATTTTCTTGGTGTCAAGCCTTCTTGTGGAATTTTCGATCCTGTCGAAGCATTGTGAGCTTTAGTCCACGGTTCAGCATTCAAGTTATATTGGACACTTTTCTGATGATGGCTTTTGCTTGCTTTAACCGAAGGAGTCCCATGTTCTTTAAACTTAGACGCTCCAAGCGCATTACACTTTCGTCCTTTGCAACTCCTGAACAAGCCATCGTGAAGAGGGTTTGCCCCATTTTCTGTATGGGCATTTGATGAGCCACGAAAGTTCATCCCCTCCAACTTCGTACCTCGGTCATCACGCGGTCTCGACTTTCCGCGGATAGTCTGTGGACCTTTCTGTAGTATCTTGCTTTGTCGGGTTCGGCCGTGCCCTTTGTCCACTGTCAGGCTTCCTACCAGCTTATCTACTAGAGCCGAAAATGATTCGGGGTGACATGCACTGTCCATATGATAGTTTGCATTATTTTCATGCATTCGACACTCCTTTGCTATGTGGCCACGTCTTCCACAATTATAGCACTTTACCGGACCGCTATCTACGCAGTTAGATGCCTGTTCAGCCTCTTCTTCTTCAGCATGATGCTTCATGTTTCTTCTTATGCATGCAGTGTTTCGACCTCGGGATGTAGGTGTACTACTACCCCTACTGATGTCATTGAATCGCAGAAAACGATCATCTGCTATTCTTCCGCTTGAGGCTTCATTCCTCCAAGACTCAGAGGACATTTCTGCCGCTGCACGCCTGTTCCTCTCTAATCGCATAGCGGCTCTTTTCACGTTTTCGTATGCATCCCCGCTGCTGCTGGTTTCTATCGCCTCTGAAAGCGAGTAACTACCATTCCAGGAGGCCAACTGCCTGAACAGTATCTCTGCCTTCTGCAATGACACCACTTCAGCAGGCGTGTCAGGGAAAGCTTTGTGTGCTATCTTTTCCAAAATAACACAAAACTCGGCCACTGACTGACCTTCCCTCAAACTCAAACACCTTAACTGTGAAAGGGCCTTGACGCGAGCGGAGTTTCCATCTTCCTGCAGTCTTTCTTGCATTGCGTCCACTACTCCCTCGAAACTTCCTTCTTTAACTTCTTTTGGTAACGTTTCGAAGGTAACCAAAGCCTTCTCCCTTAAGAAGCTCTCGAACAGTTGGATGAGACTGACATCATCCCACTGCGGCTTATGGTATCTTATCAGAAAGGCGTTCACAAACCTTCTGAAGCTTTGATTTTCTCCCCCATGAAACGGCTCAATGACTGGCAGAGCAGCCGTTCTCATGTACTCTAGCAGGGCATTATCACACTCTCTTCCACTCTCTTCAAAACCTTTGCTCACTTTCGACGGATGAGGATTGTACACCCCTGTAAGCGCTGAGCACTTAATTCCGTTGGCACTTGAGCTTTGAGATAATGATGAGCACGAGGGGCGATTCCACGTTTCCGGAGTCGAGGTGCCCTGCAATTTCTGTTGATTTGCACACGACTCCATGGTTCCTGCCCTAGAAAATCTTTTCCACTTCTCATTTGAACATGAGCTCAACCCACTGCTGTGACTGCCATTAAGCGCATTCTCTGCGGCAGGTTGCTTGCACAGCTGAGCAATGCGACTCATGAGTTCCTGAATGTGGGCATCTTGCTGAGTAATCGTTTTCCTCAGTCTTTCGTTTTCTCTTTCTTTCTTACTTGACCCCTCTAGTAGCTCTCTGACCCGTTCTACTAGATCTCCACTGAGACAACCCACCATTTCACTTAACCTTTGTAGGGAATCTCTGTCTGACATCTTTTCATCAAGACATAATTCTAATTGGTTGGTTTGTGTCAGCCCAGCTACCCTTAGAATTTCGATAACACCCTCTTCGATGTCATCTCTTTCATCACCTCTCATGTTTCGAGTGTGCTCTTCACATTCCCACACGAACTGTTCCAACAGAACTTTTGTTGCCTCTTTTGCAACCTTGGCATGTCGTTCTACGGACTCCATTACAGCATTTCGAATTGGATCCGTGGTCCTCAACGACAAGCCCAGAGCTTTCTCACATTCAACTACTATAGCTGAGATGTTTTTGTTAACTACCTTCACAAGCTCTTTACTCTTCTTTTCGATGAATCCCACCTTAGGGTTCATCGTTTTCAATTGTTTGCTGCTATTTTCGCCTTCATTCACCTGGAAATTCTCGGACGTCTGCAGCAGCATCCCCTCGTTGTCAATCTCTTCACAACTCATTCTGCACCAATGGCAATTTAGCCTCAATCGCTCACTACAAACGCAACAGTAGTCGACTCTACGACTGATCACAGTGAACCGTGAATGAGTTGCACAAAGAATGAGAAAAAGTAGCGCAGATGAGAATATGTGGCTATTACCAGCAATTCCTCACCAATTCCCAAGATTTTCTGGGGTAATCTTCTTCACTATAGAAGATCGCGCCCTATTCTGTGCGCGTGGCACAAAGTAATCGATGCGCGGCACCAATCGATCGATCGATACCCTGCGCAGTAAGTGCCTCGGGGCAGTCCTTATCGCCTTGGGCCCTTTGATCGATACAGCGGCGGCCTTGCTTGCCAGCACCCACCTGATCAGTATGGAATCGATAGTGCCGACCCCTCCGGGTATCAGTCACTATCCTCCCTTTTCGGTCAATAGGTGGCGATCCCTCCGGATACTAACCACTGTCACTGATCCTATTCTCTTTTGGGCGATCCGCTTGGATACTAGCCACTCTATCCTCTTATTTCCTCTCCCTGTGGCGTTCCTGCTGGATACTAGCCACCTCCTCTACTTATTCTTCTGTGTGGCGATCCCGTTGGATACTAGCCACAATCCGTAAGTTGAAGTTTTTTTTTTCGATCTATCGATCCCCTAGGATACAAGATAGATCCTTTTCCTTTTCCTCCGGCTTCCACTGTGTCAATCTATTTCCTCAGTACCGGCTTAGTTCGGCCCCCATATACCGGGGAGGTGGGTCCCTGGTATGACCGGTAGATGGGAAATAAGTTGGCACAGGTTAAAATAGTTCGGCGCGTCACGCTGAACTTCACAAGACTAGAGGAATTTCAAGAAACACTTTATTTTTCTCTTAATCTTCACACAGGGCGAGCGAGGTGAAGGAGAGAGATGGGGGAGAGGGAGGCGAAGAGCAGAGAGTCCTCTGGACAAACCAGGGAACCGCAAGTAGAGAATAGAACACCTAACACCTAGAATCAGTCCTTAAGTACTCTTGACATTCCCGCCAACTACATTTGAATTGGGCGCATGGCGCCATTCCAGAGATCAACATTCCTAGTGCCCCGCCTACGACCTACACCTACCGTACAATCGACTTTTCACTTTCGAGCGAATGAAAAAAAGGATACAGAGATTATTCAACATCAAATACATGTGTTTGTATCGCAATTATCCGCACGACCGTGAAAAGCTCGAGGTAGTAAAATACCCGAGTTAAGCCAGGTATGCCGTCTGGTCATACATGAGTTTATGCTCGTAACATAAGGCTGAGAAAGAGCTCTGAGATTATTTGTAAAAAATACCACCGTATGCTTGCTTCTCTTTCAACACTGCACTATTACAGGAGCAGTTGACGACATGCTCCTGATTTGATAGGTTGTTTAAATTCCCACTGAATTAGTTTAATTTGGCTCAGATTTCATGTCTTTGTGTTGAATTCAGCTGTTTTAGCGTTACTAACATGGTGTGCAAGAATTTATGGCACACCCTGCATTCCAGTCTTTATTTCACTTTTATATGATATGTCATTTTCGGCCGCTTGTAGAATGCTTCACAATTTAAAACGAAAGGCGGCGACTGTAGTAGAGTCCCCACATCCGTTCGGATTACGAGGTCTCCTCTTTTGAGGGAACAAGTAAGATTAGTTTGCAACAACGGCCCTTTCGCTCAGCTGCCTTGACCAAAGTGATATTCACATCAGTTAGGTTTGAGTTTACAGAATTTCTGTGAGCAACGCACTTGTTCATAATTTACTATGCAGCGAATGACTGCATCCAAGCATGCATTTCTTGCATGGGAATAAATTCACCTGGCTTTTCAAGGAATCACTTCTGTTTTTCATCACAGATCACGGAATGCTTTCATACTAGAGGTTCACCCATAAATAACCAAACATAATATGTGAATACATAGTGTATGAAAGCCGTTATCTAGGTTTGCCTGATATCATTCCAGTAAAAAATGAACAAATTTTCTACTTCTCACAGAGGGTGAACAGTGAGAAATAAGATGATGGAGACGGAAATCAGCATGAATTGTACATATTTGCAGCGCTCTTCTCTGAAATTAGCCAGTAGCAATCCATTCTCGTTAAAAGTAATCATGACGGTTCTCATAGACGGATCGTGAGAGCTTTGTTCCTGAGGTGTCATGTTTTTCTAGAAAATGTACTGCTTCCATGTACTGACAATGAGTTAAACCATCAGTTAGCCATAAGAAACCATCTTCGCTAGATCGACTCCCACTCGCTCTCATCATCATGCAGAGTGACTAAACGTGGGAGTTTGTTCCTCTTATAGCTTGAACTGTATTTTTCAAGATTTTGGGAAGTGAAGAATGAGAACCCGGCCGAACACATGCTTACATACTTGTTTTCAGTGGTATACATGAGTTCTCTCAAAACGGTCTTTAAACCGGTTTTCCAGGACGGGGCCTGTAACAGCCTACTGACACGAACTGACGTTTGAAGACTTTCATCGAATGACTCGTCAAGAAAATGACTCGTCAAGACTCCTTGGCCAACGTTGCAGTCGTGGCGGTCAGCCAGCACAGCTTGGAGCGGTCCGCCTCTCGGCTCCAAGCTCCAAGAGATCGAAATGGCTAAAACTTTCGTCGCTTTTTGTGCCTGTTGACGTATGTTGTCTATGCCTGCTGCAGACCCTATGGTAGTGAAACGATCCCAAAAGGCTGATTTTTTTTTTTGGAATTTGTGGCGGTTGCACATTTCTTTTGAAGAAGCAGCATTGAGAGGTTGTTGAAGTGATTTTTGCTTTGCATGGCTCCCACAGATGGGGATGGTTGAAAAAACACTCCCTTCAAACACATTCACAATCAAGCTTCACCACGATTGATGATCAGGTGGTTTCCTTATAGACAAAGTCTAAAATGAAGCATGCACATAACTACGAATCCCTGAACTTTTATAACAGCAAAGCAAAGTCCTATTCAAAGCTTTTGGGTTACAGAAGCATCAAGAGATCATACTTGCGAGCGCTGTCATATAAGCAATTCCTGGACAAACAAAAATAGATCTTCATTCTGCGGCATCTAATCAACGTCGGAAGAAATCAGCATTCGCGTTAGGTTGCCAGCTGAACAGTTGACGACGTTGTTGGTTCACCTTTCCAGTTATATCGCTGATGGTTTGTGGTGCGAATGCCTCCTCTCTGACCTGTAAACAGAAGCGTTCCCCAATTCCCAATGTGCAGCTCGTTAACATTTCCTTACTCAACGATAATCAGATATGAAAAGAGTACCTTAGAACTCTCCTCTCCAAACAAGTTTCGATACCGAGGTGGCAAGAAAGCTCGAGCAGTCTGAAGTGAAAGTTGTATTAGCAATAAATTGTGGTGAGATTACATGAGCTACGCTTGTCACACAATGCTCAAAATCGCTTTTGTAGGGCCAGACTAGACCTTGTTCCTAATACTTTTCCTATTTTTCCAGTCATAATGTGGATTTTATTTCATGGCTTTGAACGAGCTGCGAGCTAAACAAGGTCGTTCAAGATCTCGAACCAGCTCATATCAACGACTTCTCAGGTTTGCATAATAGCGTTACCTTCAACTTCACCTTCTCCTATCTGATATAATGAATTGGCCAGCAATAAATCAATCTCAATACAGTCCACAACAGATGCCACTCTACCTCGACAATTCCCTAAGAAACCAAAAGAGGCTTTTTCTGTAGGAAATGGTCCGAACATCCTGTGCCTATAACTGCATAACAGAATGCATGCATAACAGAAGGCCTAGCTGATTTTGGATATACATGATCTGGGTAGCCGTTTACCTGAACTCTTGACCTTTGCAGGTGTGAAGAGGCGGACATCTTTGCGGATGAACAGCTGCATATCAGACCAAACCGTAACCGTCCCCCACCACCTTCCACTTTACAAGAAAGGGTGGGTGATTTTTTTTAAAACAACTACACAAAATGGGTGGTGAAGTTTCGGAGTCACATCATTTTTAACTATTCAACTATTCGTATTTTTTAAAAGATTTTCATGAGTTGACTTCTACATTAGACAAATTTCTGAATTCTTTGACTGACCAGGACTCTTTTTTACCTGCTCAAGTCTGCGTACGCAACTTACCCAAATACAAATATGTACCAACAGTCTTACTGCGACCTGTCGTTTACAGTAAACCCCGCCATGAACTTCCTCTTCAAATGTTTTAATTTACGACTAAACGGCAATTTATACTAGATGCGGGCGTGCGTCGGCCCCGCGACTGATGCACGCCATGAAAATGCTACAAGAAAAGTTTTTCGACGAGTTTCCGTGGTCAGCTGTGATTGCTATAAAGACATCATACCACACTGCTAATAATAATACACAGACGATTTGTTGGATAGCTCAAGTTTTTCTGTTCTTCACGGTTTCGCGACGTCACATACGCGTGCGTTTGAGCTGCGACTGCAATGCATCATATAGACGCACGCTCATCAGTCGCATGCATCCGCTATAAGTTACCCTTAACATCGCCAGTGCGTGGGTACGTTTCTTTGACCTTCAACATCAAAAGAATGGAATAAAAACGTCGTAGGGCTGAAGACCAATTCGGGCGCTGTTTTGAAGGCTAGCCCCTCTTCGGGATTTCAAGCGGAACGCAATTGCGAATAATGAATGCCTCCTTAAAAATAAGGAACGTGTCAACAACACGAAAAAGCCGATAGGTTGTGGTGCCTTCCAAGTGCAAAGTGGTAGTGATTGCATGTCTATCGGTGATGCACAACCGCAATTTTCAATTAGAAACTTCCACCTACAGATTTACCTGAACACAGAGGAACAATCAATGAACAGAATGTTATGGTTTTATTGCCTTGATTTGATTTGCGAGAAGACCGACAGGCTTTTCACTTCATTCGTCCAAGAACTCTGCAGTGTGGTACACAGTGCTACATCAAGGCACTGTCGATGGAACACTTAGGGTGTGGGTTTTCAGCTGTGTGCGGCTTCTACATCTTGTGCTTTGGAGGACATCGGGATTCTAGGACAGGAGGGGTGCTTGATGGGGTGGACGTGAGATTATTCGGAGTCAACCTCTTTGCAGGCCTCTGAGAACGGAGAGAGGTCGAAACGTAAGGTCAAAGAAGTGTTCCATCTGAAAACCTGGATGACTTAGAAATCAAACGCAAGACCGACAGGATTGTTTCTTTTTTTAATTTTCAATTCTTCTTATGAGATATCCATTAGTAGGGGTGAATAGAGTCCATGGAAGTCCATTATTTCTGATTTGAGCAATTGAAGGACCACTACTCACTCCCTCAGAATTGATTAAATTCACGGATCGCCGGACCAACACTTCTCCAAACGCATATATACAGGAATCAAACAAAATTTCGATCCAAACTTTGCTGTTCTGTGTTCTTAACAACTGTGAGAAATTCCATGGAGGTATGTCATGATCCCATCTCCTATTTTATGAGTTGAAAAAAAACTTTCCATAAAGAGCTCCATGAAACAAATTTTCTATGCATGAACTTGAGAAAATCTAGTTAACTAGTCTTATGGCAGTCCTGGGATTATGTAAGCGTTGTTCTCTTGTGCTGTGATTTTACGTTCTTCCGAAAAGTACTCGTATAATAAATTATGAATAAGTACATTTCTCACAGATGTCGCATAACCTTAACCACAAGTGATATGAGTCAGTGCTTTGTACCTATGCGTAAGTGATTCAGAAAAAGTGCCCTTCAGAACGTGGCATTGGTAAAGGCATTCTGATAAAAAATGTCTCCGGGCCATTTTCCTAGTAATGTACTACATGAACTTCATGTATGAAAAGTTGTAGCGTACTGTGCGTACAATGAGCAAACAAGTCAACTCAAGATCCACAAGATACTATACGTACAAACACCGGAAAGCAAAAGCAGGTGTCATCCAAAGACTGTGCAGTACATTGTTCAGATGAGTGTAAAACGAGTAGGATGTTCTTCGTTTTTACAGAAAGCAGCATCTGTTCCGCCACATGGAACAACTTGTTAGTAATAGATGGGTCGTCTGCGCTTTCCTTATGTCACTGGTACCACTGTTCTCGTTCTCGTCCAACCCCCTGCTCCTGCTCTAACCTGTCCAAACAACTGGCAAAGTGCTTCCACATATACCTCATCTACTGAGGCTCCCTTTATTGTAACAGACAACTGAAAACACTCACGCGTCCTTCAACGAACGTTGGCATAACTTGTGCTCGCACGTCCTTGTACTGCGTAACCCAATTGGGCTGGCACTGGAAAAAAATCTTTACATGTTCACACTTTTAAACATCGAGGTGAAATTACAGCGAGTTGACCTCTAGGTAACCTCCGACAGTTACATCGCAGTTACCTCACGGTTTCTAATACCTCCTCACTAAATTTCTCATAACACTTCCCAAACCATAGCTCCTATTGAAGCTTGTATTTTTCTCACAGCAACGCATATTCACAAGTTAGGCGATTGTGTTTTCATGTAATAGCTCCCATTTTAGCTTGCAGTCGTTTTCATAAGAAGGTTTATTCACAAGTTAGGCGCATGTATTTTGTTATAATTTGCTCCGAATTGAACAAACTCTCCACGTGATGGCAACCGCGGTTTTTAGTTCAGGCCCATTATCTCAGTAGCTCAGACTATGTTTGTTAACTATTATTGGTTAGAAAAACTTCACGAGAATCATAAATCTCTACTGAGATTTGGCGCATTAGATAGAGATTGTTTAAGGAACATTCATATCCACAAGCGATGATATCTGAAAGAGTATGTGCGTACAAATTCACATGAATTTTACTCCCTGAAGTCTTTGGAAATTCCTAACAATACGTAGCAGCTTGAAGGCACAGCCCACCCTCGGAATCGTTCCTGTATTTATTCGCAAGAAGAACACATAGCTGCCCATTACAACGGTCAACACAGTTCCGTGCAAAAATTAAGGCAACTTCGTTTCTGCCTTCCTTCTTCCAGAAGAAATTGGTCTTGAGTGAGGAAAAAGCGTGTTTTACTAATTATGTATGTACTCCCATATTGGGAACACTTTCCTTGAAATAGTTAAATTTAAAGTTTTGAACATAAAAACCACACATAACGTCTTCAACTATATTAGTCAATTGAGAACAACGCGAGAAATGTTCGAAAGACAAAAGTTGAGTGGGACCGTAGTGGTTTGTCAGAAGCAAAATCGTCAAGCGCCGTTCGAAGGCCTCCAGACGTGGGGGAGGGGAGGGGGAGGATCGGAGAGAAAAGACCACTGAAGTATGT
Source organism: Ancylostoma ceylanicum (assembly GCA_000688135.1). NCBI lineage: Eukaryota > Metazoa > Nematoda > Chromadorea > Rhabditida > Ancylostomatidae > Ancylostoma > Ancylostoma ceylanicum. The sequence continues at coordinate 88,704 of JARK01001366.1, read as the reverse complement.
TATCTAAGCCTACTAGGCTCTGGATGCATCATTGAAGGGATGGGTAATCTCATACTTATGGGTATGATTATGGCATGCATAGGGTATAGGAAAAGTTACTCATTTTGATGAGACCCAGGAAAAGGAGCAAATCTGGACACACTACTATATGTACCTTGGACCGAATAATACGTTAGATGTATTTGAATTCGGGGCGCGTGTGGCGCAATGGTAAGAGGCTCGCTGCGCACGCACATGGCCGATGGTTCGATCGCGCCCGTGGCCAACCAAGCTATCCATCACTCTGGGGTCGGTAAATTGGTACCAGAGGAGTCTCAGAGGATGAAGCACTGACTTGGTTCATCGGATACCCCTCCCCCCTCGCAAGTCACTGCAAAGGGCACATACGCATTCAACGCCTCTACGATGCTCAGATGAAGTCGAATGCGTGGCGCATCCCTCGTGACGGGATTGATCAACGCCGACCACTTTATCCTTTATCCTTTATATTTGAATTCGACTTTGAATCAGTTGAAATTCATGGGGTTTTAAGGAAGAATTTAAGAGAAGGATTTCATGGATGAAGTAGAAGCAAAACCCACGGAGTATTATGAAGAGACGTCAGAAGCTTCCTTTTTTTTCATCATTCGAAATTTTTGCATCAGGTTCTGAATCGTCAATGAAATCAAGATATCTAAGATATTAAGATGTCAAAGAAGTTAAGATAGGAATTATCCGATGTTTATTCAATCCCAAGTATACGCATTACCCCGTTTACCATCTCACTGGTAAATCCGAGTGAAGTTGTGGAGTTTCGAAAGGAGCCAGTGGGATGACCTTTTGGATGTGCAACTGGTTTTGTTACGTTGAATTCCCACTCGTCTAGTCGGAGGCTCTTTTGCATTCCCCTTATTCTATTATAGTTCTTGGAAGAAAGAACGCAGAACTAATCAAGATCTATGAGTCAATATGAGAAAAAGCACCATCCACCCTCACTCATATTATTTCTTCAACTAGAAGGGCATCACCAGTCCAGCTTTTCACGTAATGGAAAAATCTTATTATTCGTGCTTCAATACCCAGGACTCGTCTGTATTCTCATTACTAAATACTCCAGGAACGTTAGCTCAAGAATCCGCAAAAAGGTTGCTTGAACTCAGTCCCGCTGTCTCACTTCATTATCGTGGATATATGTACATATTTGCTGAGAGCTGAAGAAGGGTGTGTATATGCCCTCAGATTAATTCTAGAACCATACTGATAGCTTGAGGTTCGTGGCAGAAGTGCGAGGAAGTTTCCGCTCTCCCGCTTTTTGACATCCGCATAATGTTTATTTTCTTAATAAAACGAAAAATTATAGGAGCGAAAGAAGAACGAACGTTTTCCTCGTGGCAAGAAAGTGGAAGCAGTGCGGCAGAATTCCTGCAGTTTACTGGTATGTGCGCGCAACTTTCTGGAATCTTTCTGAATGTGAAATGATGCTAGTTCAGGGTGAAACTTTTGAACATTGTAACAAATTCAGGGCCAAGAAGGAGTTCCTGTCAGACACCTAAGGTTGTGCATTATTCTTTTTTCCGTTGTTCACCTTCTCTTAGGGATCTCCTTGAAATTCCATTCACTGCTCTAGGTTTAGAAGCATTTGCTATTCTACTTCCGCAAATCACTGTTACATCAATCACGAGGCAGTGCACGTTGTCCTGGTTAACCAACAATCGTAAATCCTTGTATAGGTATTTTCCCCCAGGGAATCTAGCCCTTACGGTAACCATTCATAGATATTAGCTGAAAAAACGAATAAATAAATGAATGAATAAACAAACATGAATTTTTGCCCTTAGCGGTATCTATAACATTACAACTCAGCAGGTTAGTGTCCCTACCGATCGGATAAAAATAGCCACTGAAATGCTTGGATAAATACATTGGCCAGCCCATCGTGGCGTCCACTCATAACTAAAGCACGGCCACCGCGTTAGCTCAGCCAGTGGAGTTTGTTTTCTGGCGTACATTTACTGACTGTGGGACTAGAAGCGTGGGAATTTCCTAGATGAAAGAAGATCACTCGTCCTCTAATCTTTCCAATCTGCTTATCCATGGAATTTATGCCCCAAAACCATTGACTTTCTCGCAGCAACAAATATGTATTGTACGTACTTCTATAGACTATTCTTCAATAAATATTCGACAACACAGTTCACCTACATAGCATTAGAACGTGGAGCTACCTAATGACTGTCTCATTGTAAGGAAGACGAAGCTAGCTGTCGAAATACAAGCATTTCAAAGTATTATAGAGCAAGCGCCAATACCTATCCACTGGACAGGTACCCTCAGTTTTAACGTATCACCTGGGTAAATCAGAAAAATAATAGAGTAAAGCAGAGCTTACCTGCACTAGAACAATCGCGGCTACCGCGAAGACTAACGTAACAGTTGAGTGCATCTGAAAACAGCATGTTTATTGTTTAAAACAGATTAAAATGGCGAAGCGAAACATTTGGACAACCGGACTTGCGAATTTGTCGTGGATTCGAACGTGTTTTCCAGTGAAAGTCTCCACTAGACGAATATCGTACCTAATTTGGAAGTATTTGAAATCTTTTTCTGAAATTTCTAACCCCTGTCAATCAACACCCTTGATAGTCTAGTGCCTCTGAAGATCCCCCGTGCTATATCGTTACGGTTGCGATTCTTTTTCTGTTATGTGCGCACCCTTAAGAGGTATTGATTTGAAAAAAAAGACAACAACAGTGTGCAAGATTTACTTACTAATTTATCTACCTAATTTATTTAATTTACGTATTCGTTAATTTGTTTGAACATGTGAATCCACGCTATGTCCCTTAGTCCGGTTGTCCAAATAGAACATGTACAGCAAACGTAAAAACAACTCGGATTTCTCAGAACAACACTGGACATTACACGACGAGTAGCTCAGCGACGAGGAGTTGAAGTGCTCTACAAGTAAATTGAAGGAATGAAGGAAGGGGAGGATAGGCGACAAAGCTCTCTGTAAGCTCCACCCTCCTTGAGAATTCAGGAACTTCATAATGGAGTCTTGGTTCTCTAGTACTCTTTTCAAGGAAAGAGAATTGTAGTAGTTGTTCATGACCTTCCACGTACGTACTTACTACTTCCGGATGGCAATGTAATGTATCAGTTATGATCGAGCAGTGGCAGTTCAGTGGACAAAGCTAAGAAAGTGAGTAGTGAGGAGTAACGAACACCGTTTCATTCTGTTTTGTTTTGGAAATCAGTAACCACTAAACAGCAAAAACCCTTCTAGAAAACAAAAATGATTATATACTTCGGCAAGGAGCCTATGTGATTAGGAATACTTCATACAGAAAATGTGCAGTTTCAGCGCAAAGGAAGCAAATGAGCAAAAATCTTCACGTAGAAAGAATATCGAAAATTAAGGATGTGCTCCTGTTTGCACGCTATTTACGCAGAAAAGCCAGGGGCGAAGGTTTTCCCTTCTTTGTCCTACCTCATTAGGGTACATGTTTTATTACATACATACATTTTGACGCCTACTGTTGATAGCGAAATGGTAATGACCTTTTCTGATGGCTACAACGCGGTATTTATTTAATAGATCTCTGGGGAACAGAGGCTCTGAAGGGCACTCCTCCCACGGTGTTTTCATCCCACTGTTCAGCACTACGTACCCTTGTGGATTCATTATCAAGACCAACAAATGCGCAGTACATGACATATGAATAACTCCATAACTTCGAAAGTTTGTTCAGTATTTTCAACTGCTGTTGATTTGGTACATCACTAGATCATAGCTAACTATTTCAAAAAGAGGAAGAGAAAAAGGAGGCCTAACTTCCGTTTCGTACTATGTCCTTGCGTGGAAAAAAGGCTAAAAACATAGCGCTTCCCCTAACACTCATCAGTAAGGAAAGGGAAGCGCTATGTCTGATAAATGCAACAAAGTAAAGGAGAGAACTCATTTCTAGAATAAGTTNTAGGGTATGGAATGCGCACCATCCACAAGAATTCGTGATGATATGCGCGTATACCCTCAGCGGAAAACTCGTCCGCGCTGTGGAAGCATGGGAAACAGCGCCTTCATTTCTCGTCTTCCCGCGTGTTTCACGCTGTTTCATCACTGCCTATGAGTTCATCGTCCCTGAAAACCCTGAAATTCAGCGAAATCTCCAACACAAAAATTTCCGTGGGTGCTGCCTTTAAAGGCAACACGCACGGAATTTTTTGTTGGTGATTTCGGTGAATTTTGAGGTTATCGAGGACGATGATCTCATAGGCAGTGATGGAACAGCGTGAAACACACCGGAAGACGGGAAGTGAAGGCGCTGTTTTTCACGCANCACTGCCTATGAGTTCATCGTCCCTGAAAACCCTGAAATTCAGCGAAATCTCCAACACAAAAATTTCCGTGGGTGCTGCCTTTAGCAAAAGTTGTGGAGGAAATTTGAAGAGGCTATATAATTTTGGCCGGCACTGTATATGAAAAAACTTTATACTATGTTTACAAAGTAGGCTATCATCGAGATTGCGTTGAGATATTTCCCCTATGTTGCCCGAAAAGCAGTTTATTGAAGAACTGCGAGCCAAACAACTGCGACTTCATTTGTGATCATCGCCCCGCACATCGCTAAATTTCCTGTTGCTTTCCAACAGAATAACTTTCAGAAAACCCTGAAAAAGAATGAACGCGGAAATTGCTCGGGGCATCAACTAATTCCAGCTCATTTTCTAAGAATCCATGGAGTCGACTATGCGAAGCAGGATTATACGCGTAAATTGCTACTTCATCAGGGATGGATGTTGAAAAGAAATTAAAGAAAAATAACGTAATAATAAATACCAGCCTGATCGTCCGGCTAACGCCGGACTCTCAGGCTTCTTTTTGTGCTCGCTTCGCTCGCGTTCTTCCTATGACATCTCCCTCACACCATGCCGGCCATCCCACATTTAATAAAACTCCCTTTTTTCTCACCCTAGAGCTTTCTGGCTTCGAAGTACCTTTCCACAGCTGTGAAACAGTCGGCAGACGTCCTTCCACCTTATATGATACTGTTCGACCCTTCTCCGGGCGTTACACCGCTTTTGAACGCCGGCGCACCCCTATCACTCTGCTGAACCCGTCCACAGGCGTTTCCCCACTTTTGGACGCCGGCGCAGCCTTATCACAACGTTGGACCCGTTTCCGGGCGTTTCCCCACTTTTGGACGCCGGCGCACCCTTATCACACCGTTGGACCCGTCCGCAGGTGTTTCCTCACTTTTGGACGCCGGCGCACCCTTATCACACCGTTGGACCCGTCCGCAGGTGTTTCCTCACTTTTGGACGCCGGCGCACCCTTATCACACCG
>JARK01001366.1:46987-82453 GCA_000688135.1 Ancylostoma ceylanicum | reverse complement strand
CACACACACACACACACACACACACACACACACACACACACACATGAAGTGCCAATTAAGAAGAAGTAAGATAAGATGGTTTTTTTTGTTGAGTGATGGAAAAAAATGAAAAAAAAATCATGCATGTCGTTCCATCGGGGACAAGTTACCCTTAATGCATCCGTTTCTTCTAAATACGACTACGTAAGAGGGGATAGAACCAAACGGATATCTGACGTACGCCCAGGCCTCACGGCGTCGCGGCCATTCACGGCAACCGACTGTGTTCGCATTGATGATGTACATGCCACGTTGACCGGTCTTCATAAGGGTAATTTTCACTAGATGTGTGTGTGTGTTTGAAGCGCTTAGCCTACATGATAAAAGATACAGCTAGTCGCATTGCTGACGTACCTCAGACGCACGCGGTACGGTCTCGCGGCCGCCGCGCGTTATTTTTTTTTTGCGGGTGCACATGCCGCATTGACAGGTATTCAAGGAAGCGCTTTCACAAGTGGATGCATGCGTCTGATTAGTAGAAATTGCCCTGTAGACCTAAAGGCCCATCTAACGTACGCCAGACGAAAGTGACTCGCACGCATTTACGCCATCGCAGTCAATCGCCGAGCAGCCAAATGGTGTTCTCGTACATGGTTTTCTCATTCATTCAGGCCACGTTGACCGGTCTTCATGGAAAATTCAAAGCAGGTAGCGTTCAAAGCGTGCGTGTGACGCGCGACTCACGCACGCATACAGTGCCGGTCAAAATTATATAGCCTTTTCAATTTTTACTTAACTAACTTTACGTTAACCTTTAACCTAATAACTTTCGTTAACGTAAATCTAGACTTAACGTGAAGCCTTGAAGTTCAAATTTTTATGATAGTTCTAGAGACTCAAAATCCGTTGATTCTAAAAATTTGAATTTTAAGTCTTTACGATAAGCCGAGCTTTGCGTTAACAGAGGTAATGGTGGAATGTTAAAAAGGCTATATGTATAATTTTGACCGGCACTGTATATGTAGTTTTAGCTGCCCATCCATGAGGGAGCTCATGATTATATTTATGAATTGTTTGAAAAACGGGGTCTCTTTAGGCTCCATCCACGGAAGTTTTCATCAGTGAGATAACTCGTTGTCCACATAGGTGGTAGTCATATGTACACGACCGCGAGCAGAACGCACAAAAAAAAACCATCAACGACCTGTGGAAGCACTGCAGCAAAAGTTATGGCCACAGCTCATTGAGATGGCTTCTGGCAGAACCTACCTTCATGCTAGTTGCATACACAGGCTCAGTTTGTCCCCCATTTACTAGAATGTGCGCAGACATTCACTAGAATGTGCTCGTAGATTCCAAGGGTCGGAGACTTCGACACATGGGAAAAAGCACCCCATTTCCGTGAATGTCGTAACGTACATACATTCCTCTGGCCCATCAAAGAATATGAGTTGTCCATTCCTCAAACCTCCGAAATCCAACAAAATTTCAACGACCAGGATTCTCGTGGAAGCTGTCTTTTAGGAAAGTAGAAATATTGTGGCGCAGAGTCTCGATGAGCACTCACGACATTCTCAATAATGAAGAAAATGAAGGTCTACAGAGTATAGCAATACCTAAAGCAGAAGCAATACAACTAATAAGCAAACAGATGCCTTCAAAAGAACAAGAATCTTCCCACAAGGACAATGCAAAATTGGCAGAAAGAAATGGTAGAAAGATCAAAATGTTGAAAAATGAAAAAAATGTCACATTTGGTTCCGCCTTGTGTACAGACTCGCTTGAGTTATTCGACCTTCTGATGTCGTGAACAAGCACAATGGCCCGTTAACACGAGGTTGTTTTGCGACCAAGTTACTCACCTTGGCGACTCTTCAGCGTATAGCCGACAGAACAGCAAGTAGGGTGGAATACTTCTGACACCTTTCTGTTGTCATCAGAAGTTGTTGTTTTTCTGCTTCACATTCATTATGGGCAGCATTTAATCATTTATTTATTTACTTCAACACACGCAAAGTGTGCCAGAAAAAAGATTTCAAAAAAAGGAGAAGAAATCCGCTTCCGTGATTCCAAAATGAGAGCGAAAATCCGCATGGATTTTTGTATTTTAAACTGAGAAAATCATCGTGGACCATATGCTAGAAACAAATAGGAGTGATATCTCAAGAGTGGGAAGGATTTGCTGTTAACCGGTTACAGTGTTCTTAAGCGCTCCCCTAAGAATAAACAATATGTAAATAGAATGGCACGTGTTAGTGCATAAGCAATGGCCGCAAGGGGAGGTGCGTAAAAAACGCGACCAAAAAAGTTGCTGAATGCAAAAATTCAATGCATTCAGGTTTCTCGAGAAAAAACACGCGAAAAGGCAGGAAGTGTTACCAGTAGAGAACAATACAAATAGAATTTAAAAAAAAACCCGCTTTCTGACAAGCTCAGGGAGATGTTGGATGGAACGTCTCTATGTATTTCTTCCATTATTACGACATTCATGATATTTCTAGTGTCTTGAACTGCTGTGAATAGAAGTAGAGGACTGCTGTTAGAAGCTATGTACATACATGCCACGGATAAAGAAAGAAAAAATCATAAATTGTTAAATTTGTAAATGAAAAACCGCAAACAAAGTGGGAGCCCATCTCAATTTCGTTACGAACCCCTACGCGGAAGTAGAGCAGACAGCTTAGCATCCCCCCAGACTGAAGGAGAAATTCAAAGCTCAGTTTTAAAAAAGAAAATAAATGAAAAATAAAAATGAAGCAAAATCATGAGAACCTTGTGATTGATCCACCCAAAAAAGGAAGTCAGCACACGAACTACATCCTTCGTCGTTTGTTGCTTTGTTCCTTATGCAAAAAAACGGAAATTTTGGGGAGGGGATCTACGCACTTAAGGATATGTTTGAGTCAAAAAGTGGCAGATGTTGAGTAACTCTTCAGACGCCTATCCCACATCAGTGGATCCTTCAGGGGGCGTGTTTCCTGTAACCCCTCTTTCTCATCCCACATTTGGTGTTTTGGATCCAATGCAGCATGTCTCTGTTATCTGGGACCAATTCTTCCTACAAATATTTTTAAAGGCAGCACCCACGGAAATTTTTGTGTTGGAGATTTCGCTGAATTTCAAGGTTTTCAGGGACGATGAACTCATAGGCAGCGAGAAACAGCGTGAAACACGCCGGTAAATGAGAAATAAAGGCGCTGTTTCCCATGCGTCAACACCGCGGACGAGTTTTCCGCTGAGGGTATACGCGCGTATCGTCACGAATTCTTGTGGATGGTGCGCATTCCATACCCTACACTGTACAATATTCCTTATACAACATGATACATTTGGCGAGACCACTCGTAGCATGCTAAATCAATACCGTTAACTGGCGTAGCGGACACCAAAGGGTTCAAGAGTCAAGGACGTGCTTCCAAAAACTTATGACGAAAGCTTTTCACTTCGTATACTTGGAGAAAAAAAGGAAAATCCTCCTCGAGGTTGACAGGTAGCGAGCATGAAAAAGAGGCAGTCAATTGGTAAAGATTAACTCGATCATAGCTTTGGAGAGTGTTAAAAATAAGTAAGATATTTTATAGGCACAAACGAGTAGGAGTAACAATAACCTTATCATATCTCAGTGAGGTACAGGATCCAACATGTACGTACGTACATTTACAGTCTCCAAGTTCCAGTTCTAAACATTGGCTTTCGATGACGGGTTTCTGCTGACGTGCAGTTTGAACAGCAGCTCAATTCACTACGGGGAAGATATTGTGTTGGAACGGAAGGAACGGAAATTTGTGCTCTGCGCCTCTTTTGACGAGGTTATTGCAAATTTTGTCTGTTCCATGACAGCAGAAACACTAAGAGATCGAAGTGAACACAGATTAGGAAGGGTGAGTGGCAAAGCGGACAAATTCATAATGTGCTACGCACGTAACTGCGTGTTTGAAACTAAATATGTTTGTATGTAACACTGAGAAATGCTACACTTTCTTCAGTCATTGATGATATAAATGCCATGCGTTTTAGCGTTTTGCAATGCTATTCCCACCTTAGCTTCCTCAGGTGGGAGGTAGAAGCCTAGGAAGGGTGTATGGAAAGAGCAAAATCAGTATAGCCAAGCAAGAGTTCCCTTTTACTGCCCGCCACTGTTAACATTCTGCAAGGACAGAGAGAAGAAAACTAATATTAAATATTCATTTGATGCCAAAAGCGTGCTTTCATAGCATCTGCGAATTCTTCTAGAAAATTGCCAATGTTGACCAGCGCCAAAACCAGGGATGTATCAACTGCCCCAAAACATCAAAAAAGGAGTAGCTGAACTAGCATATGACATGACTTGGTTCAATGATGAGTTTAATTTTTCACACGAAAATTTCTCGCTTTTGTGAAGAAAGCCCGTCAGCGGTGCAGATACTGGATAGTAAAGATCTATATATCTGTAAGGAGTGAAAGTCACGAAGTAACCAGACGCCACATGCATCATTGAGATTACCCAGGGTAAACGTGTTAACACCACCCAAATTTATCCATCGCAAAAACATCACATCTTTACCTCCATCCTGGGTAATCTTAGTGCATCCAGAAAGAGAATCTCAGTGATGCGTCCAGGCCCTGGATAACCGCAATAATGCATCCACCCTAAGAAAGGGATGCTGGAGCCTCTGCGGTTGGGAACATTGATTTGAAAAAAAAAAACTCTTCTTATATTGTGCGAAATACCAATGAAACAAATGTTAGGAGTCTTTAAAACATAAAACTAACTGATATGTATTCAACAACAGCGCTATTTTCGCGAGTATTGACATTCTGACGTGGTTTGACATCCTTGCAGTCGGTCCTAGAACTATTCTGGGTTTATGGAGTAGTGACTGCAGTGAAAACTGCAGTAAGCACTAGAACACAAAGCGTAAAGCTGGTGGAGTTGTTCTTCGTCGGTCCACACAAACCAAGCCCAGCTTAGCGGAAACACTCAGAGGAACGCTTCCACTTCAAGTACTTAACAGCTCTTCACCACACGCAAACGCCCAGAACTTCAGCTGATTTCGGGATGAATTCTTGTGATGCCGCAACGGAAAACGTTCCATGAAAGCTCTACTACAGCTGGAATGTTGAAATTGTAACGCTGAGGTGCAGTTCTTCTATCATTTGCTTCCAGATATGTAAAGAAAAAAAACTAAAATATAGAGTAATGAATTGCCATAGAGTAATGAATCGCCAAAGGGATAAATTACGGAGTCTATAGAACAGCACAAATGGCGCAGAAGGATGGAGGGGGAGGTGGTGGGTAGAAGAGGAGCATATTAAGACTTCCCCCTCAAAAAGAGAAGACCTGCGTTTGAAACTTCCAGAACGAAGCTACGAGACATGAATTTGAACCCTCAAAAAATATTCTGAACATGATAATAAAAATGAAGGGTCAGGGATAAGCTACGTAAGATAAGCAAAATATCAGCCTACAAAATTCTTTGCTCTTGAAAAAGTAACCGACCCTTCGTTGAATAGAGCAGGAAAGAGGTGCCTCTTGCCTCTACGGCTCATCGAAGCTTCTGCTCCTCCCTTCCAAGGCGGGGCAGTTGACGCAAAAGATATTCCTTTCAAGAGCTTACTGGATTTACTTGATAAAAAGTAATACGTATTCTTAGGGCCGAATATTGCATTAGATAAGTTGGAATTCGAAAGATCGATTCTGAATAGAAATTTCGCATGTCCAGAAAATAGGGAGAAACACAGCTCCTAATGAAATATGGGCTGAGGTTAAGGGCCTTCTGTTTTTTTTCTAAGTAGTTAAATTTCAAAGATCGGGCTCTGGATTGGTGATTTAATAAGTTGTGTCATTCGGGATTCATCGGTCCTAACTATAGAAGTTAATCGCATCCATTTCCCTAAAAAAAGCAAAGGTTTGATAATGAAAAATGCTGAAATATGTAGTAGTTCAGCAAACATTTCCTCACTCGATCGTTTGTACATCGCCCCAACTGAAATGGTAGACGATGCCAAATTTGTGCCAAAGAAGAAAACAGCACACAGAAACCTCCAATGATAAGAAAGAGTTATGCGGTTGTGTTTTTGAATCAGAATTCAACTGTGATTTAATTGTCATGAAATTTATGTTCAGCGACTTAATGGCTAAAATAAAACAAAGGGCAAAAGCATCTTGGCTAGGATTACCCAGGGCCTGGATGCATCATTGGGACTAGCCAGGATAAATGTGCTGACACCCATGTTAACAACGGGTAAATTTATGTGGTTCTAGCAGCTCCCAGTGATGCATGTGGCCCCAAGCCAATCTCTATTAGATTTGTGCAAAAGCCCCGTAGCATGTATTATAGTTGCACTTAACTTTCTAAAAAAGACCATATCTCGGCTAGAAATTGGCAATTTTGTTCAAATTCTAAAGCACCTGTGCCTTATTGTCAATGCGGCACAAAAATTATTCTACCAGAGGCGTAAAAATCAAGAGGTTATTGTAGAAAGAGCGGGGACACTTCGTTTCCTAGTAAGATTGGTTCATTGAGCGTTCTACAGTGGAAGTAAAGCATAGAAGCTCGAATAACTTCAATTTGTTCTATGCAGCCAGACGCGCGTATCCATCTGCGGATGTAGTCGCCTGGGAGTCACAGTGCTTGTCTTCAGTACTGCTGAATTCAACTGACTGCGATCTGTAGAGCTTCACAAATAAAGTAGTAGAAAATGAGGTCCTTGGAACGCATTCTGGCCTGTTTCCAAACCCGACGTCTCATGGAACACCCGCAAACAACCTCTCAGCTGAATTCAACTTCGAGACAAAACAAGATCCTTGAAAGGCGTAATACGTTACATTCTCACGTTACATCCTATGGCTCATGACGTACATGTACATGTAGAGGCGAGAAACCTCAGACGAAAGTTCCATGGAGCAGTTTCGACAAGGAAACAACATTTCCAACCCCCATATTTCAGCAAATAGCCGAAGCATTACTAATCTCGATTAGATATTACTGCTAAGACAACTTTTGAACTCGCTTGACAATGTTCTGGTACAGTTCACATAGGTCAGATTTTTTCTTGAGGAAAACGGCTTAATCGGATCGGTAGACCATGCCAAACAACCCCATACGTATGACAATGTTAGTTTTTTTATTAGTTTGTTCCTGCTTCTTCCTTTTTTTGTTTTGACCAGCTTGATTTTTTTCTTGTCATTGTTCTGAAGACGACATAACTATGTGGTTCAATAAATATATAAATAAACAAGTAAATAAATAAACTGTGGAGGCGCTGATTGCGCATCGATAGACGAGCTCTGCCAACACGAAAAATGACCCTTGGAAATAGCTCTCCCAAGGCATTAAATGAACGGTGTACGTCCCAGAGTCATTTGGCAAAGTCGTTACACTATGGGCAAAGTGCTCTAGTAATAGTTTAGATGCCCAAAAAGTCTAATAGTTTTCTGGATGGATAGACGTCTGGGACGCGCCGAAGGAGAGAAGAAGTTAAAGTGGTACAAATCACACGAATCCACAACAGCGGTTTCGGTTACAGTAACCCGCGCCCTTTAAATCGAAGTCGGGGCGCGGAATCATCGTTGCTTTTGAAAGTTGGTGTTTTCAGCCTCAGGACTGTGCTTTTCAATTATATTCCGTTATGAGATGCTAGTGAATTGCACTGAACTGATTGAACGAATTGATCGTTGAATTGATGCAGGCCTATTCGTCTTTGTATGGCCTTCAGCATTTGATGCGTACGAAACATCGTTGTTCGTCACATTTTCTTCATGCCAAGGCCTGGATATTCTTAAATATCTTTATGGTTGTGTTCTTTCGATAATCGAAGTCAAGTCTGATCCAAATGAATGCAGAAGTTATTATGGTGGTGGTAGTTTTTCAGGAGTGGCTTCCGGAGTACTACGTGGATATTCAAGCCTTTTAATTTTTCACTAGACGGTGCATACTTGCATCTCCTTGTACATACCAAATTTGCTAGTGTGGTTAGACAGAATGGACTTTCCATTTTCCGCGTGTGCTATTATGGCGCCGAGCGAAAAATATGATTTTGAAGAGCTAATTGAATTTGAAAACGACATCTTTGTTGTATACGCAACATTCGTATGTATCAAGTTCACATTTAACTCCAATACCCTGTGTTACAAGGCGCTAAGAATAAGAAAAGTCCAAATGGAGACGAGAGGAAGAGGCACTATAGAAAGGAGGGCTGCTTGGTCTGCCTCTAATCCGTATCGAAGCTCTTTAAGAACGGTTCAATCTAACTCGCTTCTCGACGACGTCTTCGAGCGCATTACTTTCGAAGAACCGCGACTCGCGCACTGCTTTAAATGATCAGCAATCTCTTCTCGCGAAGTGCAGATGGCCGTTATCTTAATCTTTCTGTCAAGGGGCTGGCCAAACGCGCCAGGCATCGAAGTCCTCACCAAGTGAATACACCTCTTTCAGCACTTCTTGTCGCTAGTGCGTTGAAATCTACCTAACTGACCCTCCTTGGGCACAATTCTAGCCAAATTTCAGACTAAAGTTAAATGTAGATATAATGCTTCCCGAGTGTGTTCTGCCTAGCTCCACCTTGGTCGGTGTGCTTCAAGTGGTTTTAATGAAAGAACATTGATGTCAAAGAAGAGGTCATTAATAAAGCATATACTTTGATATGTATTGAAGGTAGAAGGTAGCATCTGCTTGGGAACGCTGTCGAAAGCCTCTTGAGTGCTATGAGGGTTTTTTGGATGCATAGGGATTCTAATAACTGTACCCAAACGCTGATGGATCTCGGATAACAAAAAATGTTTCTTATTCCTCGATCGAATTTGTGTAGGCGTATCGTGAAGGTTCACGAGAACTCGAAAAGATATACCATGCATGCGCAGGAGGAAGAAGGCACCATCATTAATTGCTGTCGTCTCTCTGTTAAATTTCACCATCGTGGTGGTGTGGTGAACTTATCCACAAAGATAGAAAGTGTATGTACGAAGAATCATCCAGTTTCCTCCTTTGCAGATGAGAAAAACCCTTTCTATGTCAACTTTCCATAGGAACCAAGATTGAAAATACGTTTCGCGGCATCGTGATCAAAAAGATTGCTCCAAAAAGATAACGAATTATATATAAACGGCGGCAAATGTACATATGATGGTATACTCAAATACCTCAGAGCTAAAAACTTCACAATTAGTGAAGTACAAACAAAGAACACAGCCTAGCAGACCCAAAACACCAATTCCCCTATACAGTGGTGATACCGCGCTCCGACTAATTCAAAGGACGCGGATTACTGTAACCGAAATCGCTGTTGTGGATTCGTGTGATTTCTACCACTTTAACTTCTTCTCCGAAGGAGGGAACAACTCTGAAAAAATGAGAGCGCGAGTAGAAGTTCTCCACAATTCACAACAGCGTCATTTAGACGGCTCCGGATGCCTCGGCGAGAATAGCGCCGCGCCTTTTTGTGGGTCTGATTAAACGCCGATTCAGAGCGCAACTGATTCTTGACCTTTGGGGACATAACTGGAAGAGTTCGCAGTGTTTATGCCGGGATGCAGTTGTCAACTGTCCAGTCGAAGAGTACGAGCTGTTCCCTGTCTAGAAATATCCCTCTCCGAAATGGGAATTTCATAAGCAGTGTTCACAGCACTCCTGGTTCCTGGCTCTACGTCACAATTGCATCCTGTGCACGTTCGAGCGCCTAGGACATAGAACCAATGCTGTATGAGCTTCTACTCCACATTTGAACGGCCTGTTGAGCCAGAATGCTACGAAATGTAAAAAAAATTACTACATGTAACAGGCAGCACCAGTTACCAGGTGGAAAACACTCCTTAGCTTGACGCAGCTCGTTATTACAGGCAATTTTCGTCGTGTTACTTCTTTTGGCGATGCTAGACCTGTGCTAAGCGTTCATGAATCCGTTTTCAGCATAAGCTACAGGGAAATATCAGCCATGGAACTCATTCATCACTTGGAATCGTATGGGAAAATTCTGTAAGTGGTGAAAATCGTTGTCCGGTTTTTTGGTGTTAGGAACTTCAAGCTTCGAGCTGCTAGAGCAGAAAGCCCAACATTACCGAAAAAATGCCTACAATGCGCTCATTTGCCCCGAAAAGCATAGAAAAACTGGAAAAACTCCACAAAACTTCCAAAAAATGCCGAAGCCCAGAATATAGCCCAGGAGAACAAGCTTAGCTTGAGAGTAACTAGGGTTTTCGGTTCAGAGTTGGTAGAACACATCGCATCTGCACGCTTCTAAGTATGTATGTACGTACTCCTACAATTCAGCCCAGTCAAAAAACCGTGAGTCAGTATCCATTTAGTAGAATTTGTTACACAAGTACGCCATGTGGCAAGTTCTTCGTAAACACGAGCGAACAATGGAGGCATTCATGCGTCACCAAAGAAGAAACCGACACAAGAGGGCGCAGAAGGGATGTTGGTGGTCCAAAAAAAATTCCGAGCCAGTGACCACAAAAAAATCGTGGCTTATACGGAGGTGAGCGTAGGTTTTCAATCTGTGGCCCTCACCAGGCGGACGCTATCAACAAAAACATTAGTGACGAATGGCCAGATTCCGTCTTTAATTACATATTCTGGGGATTTCGGTGGCAAAAATCATTTGGAGAGAGACCGACAAGGGTGTTCCTTAGTATTAGCTTGGCCCGAACGTCTTACATCATCACTTATTTTTTGATCCGGAATTTCTTGGTCTTGAGATGAAATTCTTTGGCCACCAAGCTATCTGACTTGTTTCATCGGGTGCCCCGCAAGTCATTGTACGAGGGCGGGTTGAAATGTTTCCGGAATGACAATAAAAACAAAACAAATTGCATCTACCCAATAATTCATATTCTCGCCCATACCCATAGAAGCCAACGCACTTGGTCCAATCTCTTCTAGGCCATCCGTTCTCTCCCTATAATCACCTTCTCTGAAGTAGACAAAATAACCGTCTACAGCTAAACTTCGCTCGTCGCTTAACCATAATCTTTTTCTGGACAGAAGAAATTTGACTTCCTTGAACGAGCAGGAGTACGATGAAGGCAATGAAGAGAAGTAAGCGGATGCGGAGGAGGTTCGAGTTTGATATTCACAAGTTTCCGCAGAGGGACAAGTATTTTTAGAACGGTCATACCGTCATGAGAATACAAAGCTGTTTCACTTAACTGGACGAGGGCACTTTGCTAGAACTCCCACTTCAAATGTTTCCAAGAATATTGATTTACATGATGAAGGTACACCTCCCCCGATAACTAGCAAAATTCCCTCGGTGGGAGCGAAAACTGGCACCACCACCATCCCTTCGCAATAAATGGACCTTTCTTCTTCGGACCCTATTTTCTTGTCTCATCCAAAGTTCTGAATATTGTCATTTATCTAGAAGGTAACACTGAATCTAGGCTTCATTTTCAGCTACGGTTCTCTTTTCCAGTCTAATGTAGGAGTTCGAAACAAAAGACTAAGATTCTCGTTGGAAAACATTCTTCTTAGGATTGTGGAAATGCGGCACCGTTCTTTCAAAACCTTTTCTGGACGTATTATCACTTGTAAAATGAAGACTTATTGTACATAAGAGATGCCCAACACCTTCTCAATTTCATACACTTTTAATTGCCACCTGCAAAAACGACTTCAGACATTTTATCTATGATTTTCAGAACAATGGCCTCTCTTCGACGTTCTGCGCTTGGTTCACTTTCCGTTCGCGTGTAGCTATGCTCTATATTCCGGGCCCGAAAACTATGTTCAGGAAATAGAGAGGATGGAGTGCTAAAACCAATACTCCGACGCGATTTGATTTCCATTCCGTTTTCCTCTACAAATAAAAAAAATTAATGACCGCTCAAACTCCGTCTCTATCAATAGCTGGGTGCATTCCAAGTTGCTTGAACCAAACTGCTTGTCAAAAGCAGACTTACAATCGGACAGACTTGACATTCTCAGCCGTTTTATATGGAGAATTTATCAATGCAATGCCATAAATATATTTGGGAAACAACAACTATTTTGTAGTCATTCCGGAAACTTTTCAACCCGCCCTCGTATAGGGCACATATGCATTCAAAGCCTCTACGATGCTCAGATGAAGTCGAAGGCGTGGCGCATCCCCCATAACGGGACTTGTCAACGCCGACCACTTTATCCAGTTCAGTATGTGGTAGAATGTTCTACTACGAACTTTTTTACCATTGAAATCTATAAGCCTTGTTCCATCTTCGAACAATAATGTTGGGATTGTTCGAAAAAAGATGAAGTTCGATGCAAATTCTTTGAACCAACCTAATATCCATCCCTTTTTCTCAGGATCTGCATAGGACCTTTTCACGACGCCAGAAGCAGAGTGAAAACTTGCCCAACCTGGGCAATAGGTGGATAAATAATTAATTAGTACATAATTAGTAATTATAATCACAATTAACTACAGTCATTACTGAATAATTAGTTAGTAATGGATAGAGAATAATAATTGTAAGATAGGCCAAATAGAATAAAAATACCAACTGAGGTGAGTCGCGAATTATGAGGATCTTGCGTTTGACTGGAATAAAAATTCGTGGGCCAAAAATGGTCCGACTCGGAACATTTTGGAGCCTCAATCACAGGGGAGTTCTTACACGGCATGTGTGAGGGATAAGAGGGATAATTGTATGATTTTATCTGAAAATTGGAGCCAAATAGGCAGCGGAAAGGATACGGTACTTCTGTTCCATTCATGAAATGGGGTGTGGTAATGGGGTGTGAACTCGCCCCACATACGGAGACGAGGTGTAAAAACGTTTTCCGGGAAACGATTAAGCCGGAATTGCAGAGACTAATTTCTGTTTTTCAAATACCTTGGGCTACAACGTTGCGTGCATCGAAAGTGCTCAGGATGCAGGAATTGTTCATAGTTTTGCAGCGAAATTCGGTGAAGTCCAGAAGAATCTACTGGTACTTCCTACAATATTGGACCTGTACATTGTCAACACTATTCTCCTTCCTTTGAAGTTGTACTCATCAATTCTAAGAGTGAGCAGGGTTCAGTTCTTGAATTGCCAAAATAGAAGAAAAGAAAACAACTCGGCAGCGCAGCAACCGACTACTACGGAAATTTCTTCATGTCATGGAGCGAGTGCAAGATCGTGAATTATCCACTATGAGAAAACTCGCTGTCACCATTCATCGTCAATGTCGTTCGTACACTGCGCTATACGCTCCTCTATTAGTTCAGGCTTCTGCTTCGCGACGTTTCCCGCATAAAAAGAGGGAAGTTGTCGAAAGAAGGGTGTCTAGGAGAGGCTACTTCTCGACATCTCAGGACATAAATGCCCGGAA
The DNA here is from genome assembly GCA_000688135.1 of Ancylostoma ceylanicum. NCBI lineage: Eukaryota > Metazoa > Nematoda > Chromadorea > Rhabditida > Ancylostomatidae > Ancylostoma > Ancylostoma ceylanicum. The sequence goes on along the minus strand of JARK01001366.1, from coordinate 69,197 downwards.
CGCACAGTTTTGTACCCACTGCAACTGTTCTTTTAACAGTGTGTGGTGCAGCTCGTGTGAAAGTGCATATTTATGCCCGTTACCTAGGCTAGCTCCATTGGCGGGTGGTCACTTCAATGGGGATGAATAACCTGCTCCTAACTTTACCTGCAAGGGATAGCGTGCGCTGATGAAGATGACTTGGGTCGCGGGTTGAACAACTTTTTCGAGTCGAAGTTTGTACAGTACTATGCCGGAGGCATCGAAACGCTTCTCGAAAATTGGCAAACAGTGCTACTATCTGTGTGATGGTCACTTATTCATTCCTAATGTGTTTTCCTATTCTTGGAAAAATCAATAGAACATGGTGTTTCAAAAAACTGTAAGAACTGTTCCTACAACCTAATATTTTCCTGTTGTTGACCCCGTCACATCGATACCCAAATTTCACCCATTTTTTAGAAATTTAAACCCTTCTCCTCTAGGCAGGATGAGAATCGCTCTTCCCATGGGCTACAATACCAACCTACAGAACTTACAACCTAATGCACTTGCAGACCTTGAAGAAAAACGATCTCTGACGGTACGAGTTCCTCGCCTTGTCCAATGTCAGGGCTCAAGGAGGTGATGAATGATCCAAGGAGGTGATGAATGAATGGTGATATGTCCCATTCGAAACGAGTGTGTTTTAGGGAGCTCGAATTCAGGATTCGAACGGTATTACACATAGGAAACATGTCGTGCATGTGTTTCCCAGTGCTAAGCTCGCTGCACACGACCACGGTCGATGGTTCGATCCCGCGCCCGTGGCCAACCAAGCCATCCATCCCTTCGGGGTCGGTAAATTGGTACCAGAGGAGTCTGGGAGGATGAAGCACTGATTTGGTATATCGGATGCCCCCCGCAAGTCATTGTATAGGGCACATACGCATTCAACGCCTCTACGATGTTCAGATGAAGTTGAATTCCCTCGTGACGGGATTGATCAACGCCGACCACTTTATCCTTATTTACTAAACAGGTGCAAGAGTATTGTTGGTTTTCTCTCCACAACTACATCGAATTTCAACCCTTACAGGCGATACGGTTCCTATGATTAGCATAAAAGTTGTAACATGTCTCAGAGGTGGACTCTGGTCAATATTAGCGGCACATAAAATGGGCTCTCAGGCATCTCTGGAGGTTACCTGGAGAAGAACCGACGACTTTTTACACCGAATAGCAGCTATAGACAAGTAACGCTAGGTGGTAAGAGACCCTACATGAAGATGCATAGCATCATGGAGTGCATTGTCCTGTAATAGTTGCAGAAAAAGCAGAGAGATGGTTAAAAACATGTTTGTCAGCGCTTCTCCAAAGTGGAAGCGTTTGGGCCAGCGGTACTGACCCTTAGATTAAATGCGAAGAAGCTTCCTACGGAATTGCTTATGATATTATGTGGGAAATCAACCAAAAAATTGGGAAGTGAAGGAAATTTTCTGTAAATTTCTGAGTAATTCTTGATTGTATGGACAGTTTTTATGGCTACAGCAAAAGAGAGAATGATTTACTTCATTACCACCTCCGAACTTTTGCACCGACCTAATATTTCTTTGCTTATTTATTTACTTATTTGTAGCATTTCATTACTCCACGTCTACACACCACAGTTTGTGAAGGAGACCAGTAAGACATCAACACAATTCATCCTCCTCCGCTCTGAATCGGTCATCAAAATCTTCAAAAATATGTTATGTATAACATGAAAAAAATTTCGGTTGTGCTCAAACTCTACGCCTAAAATGAGTATAGCTTAGAGAGGAGATTATGTGTATCGCCTAGCGATGTTCTCCCAAGCGTTCCTTCATGAATCACCAACAATTTCGGCGAATTTCGCTCTTTGCGCCACCAATTTCTAACACTTATAATAGCCCCTCGTCCTTTCTACGCCTCATTAATCACGACATTCTACTCCGAACGCCCTTTTTCAGTTACTCACATAGAAATCCCAAGACAATAAGTGCCACTGAAAAAAGATGAATGGGTATGTATGGGTATGACTTTTACAAGGATGTGTACAAAAGGTCAGCAGCACTTTGAGAATTTCTTGGATACAGGGGATGTGGAGAGTTTGCATAGCAACCGCGGTCGGTGTATGTTTGAACTAACAGAGCGAGTTCCCATTAAGATGAGGCAGATATTTTTATTAAGTTGGAGCAAAGGTACTGGCTCATCTCTTCAAAACTGGACATTTGCAGACTATTTTCCACAAAAACATTCTACAGGGTTCATTTAGTAAAATTTCGACAGTAAAAAAACAAATAAGACAACATGTCCGACTTTCGATGAACCTCAGCATGAAGGGAAGACTGTGTTGTTGTTGTTGTTGTTGTTGTTGTTGGAGCAGAACACGCGGTTGCTAACAATTTTATTGATCAACGTTTCGGCAGGATTGCCTTCTTCAGAGCCTGCAATGGATACGTCAAACTGCAGCCTATCCGAACAAACCTCTTTGCAATCCCACAAACGAAACTCTGAGCCTAGTTTCCGATCACACAATGAGCCCCTTCGCCAGGATCACATCTCACCTTAGTACTGATCCGGATCGCACTGCCGCCAGCTGCCGCAGACCAGCGATTGGATGGGTTAAGTCAGAAGAGCACCCTTGTATAAGGCGCAAGTTCCCGTGCAACCGACAGGAACTCCTCTTTGCGATTCATTTTTGGATTTTGGTGCGGATCCGCGGAAATTCGCTGTTCGCGCGCCAAGATCTAGACTTTAACTCCAAAATCTGCTTCGCCGTGCCAATGTAGCCTGTGCGCGCCTAGTGGGGTGGATTCGCGTGATTTTGCCTTGCTTTCTAGGTGCTCATTGATGCGAATACTCAGTGGGTGGGCTGTTTCGCCGATATACACGTCGCGGTCTCCGAGCAGAAGATCAACCTGAACCCGCGCAGTCCCCTCCTTTACCATTAGGGCAAATAATGCAAGCCGGCGTGGGGCAGAACGTGTCATAGAGTCAATACCTTACCAGGTGCCTTTTAAGATTGTTTGGTGGCAGATCTAAGACTGTTACCGAACCGTTTAGATTGACAATTATAATAGCCCAAATAAAATATGTAACACTTGTAAAATAAACAATAGTTCACTTGTAAATTTCAAGCGAAATGTGCCATTCAACAAGTCACTTTTTTCAGCGTTGGACTTGAAAGGGAATGAAGTTTTCGTAGGCTGGATTAAAAATAATGTTCTGAATCCTATACTTCCTGATACCATAACTCGCTTCAGAAATGATCCTTGGCAGTAAGGTTGTAGATGTTTCTGAACCACACGTGCAGTATTATTTACTTCACAGGTGCTATATTATTGGGGTTGCTATATTTGTACATGATTGTACTGCATTCGTAGTGTTATATTGGTAATATTCAAACACTTAACATCAGGTACTCAGGCACTCACGATCTCAAATCCACTAGTCACAAACTGAGTGCAGTGCTGGAAACCTCATTGGTAAAGGAAGTGATTTTCGCAAAATTGTGAGCAACAGCTAAAGCGGACATAATTATAAGAGCGGTAACTAAAAGTATGGTGGTCCAACAATTTACGGACGTTGAACATCCGAAAGATCGAAAATAGGTGGGCAGCGTTTTCGTTACGTGCGACAGATAAATGTTTCCGCTGCTGCGAGTTCCTGCAATCGGCCCCCGCATTTCCACAAATTCTGAATATAGAATTGCATACAGAGCAATAGACAACCTCTATTCAGATGTTTGAAGATATCTTTAACGGTTTCTTTGCCTTAAATTGCAGATAGCGTATTTGCTTAAATAATTTGCCCTCAGGGCGCGCATAGAAGCTTTTCCGAAGTCATAGCGGCTTTTCTTACGAAATGTTTGGGTGGAGAGCATCAGAGCAACAAGGCGTCACCTATCTGGAAAAATAGACGAGTATCTGGAACCACTGTACATATAGGTATTCTATCTCATTTGGGTAACAGGCACTACTACTCTACTGAGTGTTCTCTTCACCGCGTTGAGCACACCATTTTTCCTAAATGAGGCCTCTTGTGAAGCCAAAATGCCGTTTAAACCATACTGTCCCAAAATGACATGACTGTGCTGCTTAGGGAAAAAGCGTATTTGTTTGAATGTGCTGGGCCAGGAGTGAAACAGACGAGGAAAAACAGGATCAATTTACTAAAGGGAAAAAACGCTGCACCTTCTAATTCCGTTCATTTTTGTATAACAAACAACATTGTGAGGAGAGGCCTCAATAAATCTACTGTTGCTCTGGAGAATTTTTGAATTTCTTACGCAAATGTTGCAGGAAAAACCGCGGAAAATGTATTAGGTTGTTGCAAAATCGATTTCGGATTTTTGGACCACGAACTTTGGAATAATGCTTTGGAATGCCAAGTGGTGCTTTCCCCACACTTTTTGTACTCGTTGAAAAGCAAATTTCTTCTTCTTTCTGATTATTCATTTTTATTCAGATCTGCTCACTTTTATTGTGGTTTTCGGACTTGAATTAAAATGTACTCGTTCGCTAAAATTCGTCTCAAACTGTTTCGTGGACTCGAACTCGATAGCAAGAGGGTGGCTTGGACATGAAAAACTGCCAACCTATGCATGAGGGAATGCTCAACAAAGTGGTAATCCAGTGTTGGTCCAAGTCGTTTAGTATTGGAGACACGTCCCTCAGAGTTATGGACTAAAATTCGATGACGTCAACGCCGTTTTGAAAGCACTGGTAGAAGCTATCACCAGGAGACCTGTGCAGTATCGCGAAGGTGGCCTTGAGGTTCATTATTCTATTATTTTTGCCGCCATCGATGAATGAGCATGATGAAAAAACTGAACAAGTGAATCCAATTCGATTGTCCTCCAGTATTTCACAGTGGCTCAAGACCACACTTTTCACTCAAGACGCTCTGGAAGTAGATGCACCCAAAGATCAAGACTCTCCCTTATACACCTTACTCAGTGGAGAGTTCCCATACAGATGACCCCAAATTCAAGCGGTGGGACTCATCTCTCAGAGGAAGAGCAAGCCGCAAAAATACACTACTTGAAAACGAGCTCGCCGATATTTCTGGGTCCGAAAAGCTTGGCTTCTGGTGTGATGGAATAGAAACTTAGCCGAAAGATGGCAAAAATGTGACGATTCAAATGAGTGCTGAGTCGGCAATAAAGACTTAGTTTTTGCTGAGTTACGACAATTCAAAGTCCAACTGTCGAAATCCGACAACGATTTTGCAACAACCTAATAGTTTGTGGGTATGTGGCTCAACTAGAACTGAAGCATGCGATGATAATGAATGGTGATAAGTGTGTGATTTATGCGTACACTCACGAAACACGCGCAGTCGCTTGGTATTTTTTCAGGGTGCGATCACAATTTAGAACAAATGTTGCTTCTGCACGTTTAATCGTTATTGTTTCTTAGATATTTATTCCAATGCACCAGTTTCGGAGGCAATTTTCCAAACTTCTCTTTTATAATTACGGGATACCAGATCTAGCCCTTTTTCTCTCACAACCCCGCCTGCGATGCTAAATACCTCCAAGTGCAGCCCAATAAAAGCTTCTCTCCAGTGCGACTTCAAATTCCGTAGTGGAAATATCGTTCCTGGTTTACTTCCTCATTGGTTTTTTTTTCTTGCAAGTACACTGCTGGTGCATGTATTAATACTTTGCAAATGAGAAAAAACGAAAGCTGCGGGAAAGGCACGTGACAAGGACGAGAGCATTATTACCTGAATTGCCCAGCAATATTTCCAAGCAAACTCATCTAGAGGCCCAGACGGATCTGTGCTAAAAGCTCCTTATCGAATTATAATATTTGGACGAGGCCATCGTAACAGGCCTGAAGTAAGTTCCTACATACATATCTTCTGAAACAGGCTAGAAAAATAAGGAGACCTAACGGATATTCAAAAGCAAGGACCTTTTAGGATCAAAGAGGCATGCGGGTAAGCTCGCTTCTGGAATATGTTTAGTGGTTTTTAACCAAAGGGTCTTCATTAGTACTCAAATTGTACTTACAAGTAATTCACTGCACGCAAAATTCATAGCAAAAAGTTACTGAATCAATTCCAAGAATGTGTTGTACTGATCCCATAAAATCAAATATCCAAAAGCTTTTGATCGGATTCGCCTTGCTCAAAAGTCTCATCCCAGACCAAATTCACAAGAATACTATTCTGAAAGCGAAAAACTTTTACTGCTTAAGTATGTTCCCACTGTGACATAGAAAAAAACACAAACTTCCGGATTCAAGTCAGTGGCTCGGGCAATTTTGTATGACCGAGTTTTTTTTTTTAAATTAAGCCACGCAATGATGAAATCACTCTAGATTTTCTCCGACTTGAAGGGATGCTTCATGAGAATTGGTCAGTCAGAATAGAATACTCGCTTGGAAAAAATGAACTTCGAACACTGCACTAACAGTGCATATTCAGAGTGCTCATGAGTGAAGTAACCTCTCCCTAGGGGGGGGGGGGGGGGGTCAAAGTCATGGGCCCAGAAGACCCTCCAAATCAGAGAAGAGAGAGATGGGAAGATGAAATGGAGCATAGCGCTGGTGCGACTAACTAAAAGGACTCTCCGGACAAACACCATTAGTGCTTTGCTCTAAACCGTATTTTTCAGCACCTCCAGTACACGCATCGGTGCATTTGTAGTTGGCGATCGCCCAAGTGTCAAAAGATCCAATTTTCGCCGCTGTACGAGACGACGCACTGCTGGAATCCATCCTACTCAGTGCAAGCTTTTGAGTGTATCTACACGTAAAATTACTACTGTCGTGAATAATAAGTCTGATTCAGTAGTATAAATACGCCAACAAAAGAGCAGTTGGATGAACTCTGAGTTGCTGTCTGAATGGGTCAATTCATTTAGAATCCTGCTTCATGTACACTGCAAATAAACCAATAATGAATCAAACTATTACCACGCCAGCGATGCCAATAATGACCTACACGTTTATTCGTTTCGGAGTTATCCAAGCGTTTTTCACTTCCGGTAAGAAACAAATTCATTTGCCCGTGGTTCAGGCTCGATTGTCTAAAAAATGTAAAACTTGAATAGCTGTCGGTCGGCGACCCTTCAGAGTTCTTCAGCAGTTGAAGTATCATCTCTTGGCAAACGTATTCACAATGACAAGTACGTCAGGTTTTTGGATAGAATGATAAATGAGTTTATCAAACAATTTCGCAACGAGAAATAACAAAAAGCGCCGTCACCTGCTAAGGGACTGCCTGGAAGTATAAACAACTTGAAAAACAAGTTTAGTTCAGGAATCCAGTTGGAAAAATATGCAGCGCCCCCCATAAATGAGCAAGTTCACGAATTCAAAATTTCACCTTGTTGCCGTGGTTTTTGGAACGTGTCAACAACAGTAATGTTGATATTCCAGGAGAAACCCTTGAAATCTCTATTCAGGACCTCTGACGCCTCCAACATTCACTGCATCAAGTTCTCGGTGAGATCTCTTCATCTTCTTCATAAATGTGTGGGCAGTGGGGAAAAGCCTGCACTTTCCTTGAATTGAAGACAATGTCCGCCCTCATTTTTTACGCATCAAGTATCAACATATCCTTGATTCTCTCGTAACGATGATTCCATAAACATTAAAGACCACAGAAGCAACGAAAACCCCATTTTAAGGATAGCAGTGGGTAGAAACTTTAATTTGGCCGTTACGGTTCCTGTATGCTGGTTTTCTTCCTTGGCTTCATCATCGCCATATAAGCCGTGGCATGCCCGATCACGTATTGCGTCAGTTTCCCAGCAAACAGGCGCAGATCTTGCCCCAAAAAAGGGCTTGGCAGGCAGTTTTGAAATATTACATGTGCATTGCAGGAATCAGCATGCCAGAAAGGTGCAGAATCGGTTAATAGCCTATATACAAAAACGAGTTGGGACACATTCTTTAAGGCCTTCAAGGCATTGTGGAACCTCTTTGCTTATAAAATGACTAGCATCGTCATCAAATATGCGGAGTCTCACGAAAATATTTACCTCGTCACAAAATACACATGGCAACCCAAAATTACGAAAAAAATTTCTTACAAGAACTTGTTTTGCCTTACAGTTAAAATCAATTAGAAAGTAATGCACGAATTTTCTTTTAGCAGAACACATCTTAAGCGCTCCAATCACTGTAAGTCACGTTTGATTCATGATTTAAGAATAAATATCAGGACCTATTAGATTCAATGAGCGACCATCCGGTCACGCAAATCTCACTGAGCCTGATTAGTGGGTTTTGCGAGTACCTGAGACATGGACGTGCTCAATAACTTCTCGATTTGCATTGGTTGAAAATGCACCTGAAAGTAGAGGATGATATGGATCCCACCCAGATCGTCGACTCCAGTTGATCTTTGTTCAATGTGAGGAAGTAGACATAAATTTTACCACACTTTCCCGAACCTCACTATATTTCTTCCCTGTGTAATTCAGTCCACTCAACATCTATGACGAGGATTTCCTAGCTTTGGCAGACACCTTTTTAAAAAAGTATGACCTCCCCTTTACTGTGAATGTCATGTAGCAAAATAGTATAGCATATTTATCTGAAAATTTTCAAATAAAATATACAAAAGAAGCCATGACAACGCAGCGAGACATTTATAGCCTCGGAAGTTTTTCTTTGTCGCATCACACAATGATGGAGTTGACAGGAACCGGAATTTGCAAGTGGAAACCAAACGTATGAGTTTTAGCAATATATACAAGTATATAGAAGGCGTTGAAAATGAAAAGAAGGTCACATATCAATTCACATTCTAAATCACGTTGGATAATCACTTGAAATCACCAACAAGCACAGGTCGTGTTACTAGAATGGTAAAGTTATGGAAATTCAGCGTATAGAAAACCTCAACATACCCATAGTAGGAAAACTGAAGCGGATTCATGTATAGCAATAAAAAGACAGCCATGGAAATGCGTAAGCGAAAACTACTCAGGTTAAACGCTCGTGTGAAAACCCGTTTGAGATCAGAAAGTAGCTAGAACATTCTGACCGACTACATACCAAAGAGGTATCAAGTGATATACAAGCTTTCAAATAAGAGCATGCAAAAGAAATTTGGCTGAACGAATGACGTGAGACCCCGCGTACCGCCAAACGACCACCTACGCCCGCATGGATAGCAGAAAATACATATGACAAAGTCTTATCTGTTCGTGGCCACACATGCAATTTGGTGATGGTTGCCAACAATAGAATAGAACCACCTTATGTACAAACTTAGATCTGGAAGTCAGCAGGAGGGTGGACTTTCGGCGGCGGTTTCTCGTCGTCGTCATCGAGCGAGTACAAGCTCGATGCTCTCGGGACGGACGTGTTCCTTATGGCGCCTTGAGCAGCACCGAGGGCGCGGTTTGCAACAGCTGCCGATCCTCCGCCGGACGACACTGTGAGTTCATCTGCAATGACCACATCAAAAATGGATAACTCGAGCCAAAATCCAAAAGAATGTGGGGTCCTGTTGGCGACCCAGCTCAATGAAATACACTAGCTGATAGAAAGACACCAAGCACTACATAATATAGTGCAACTTCGTGAACAACTTCCACATAAAGTAGCGGCCAGTAAGATATGATCGGCAGCCTCATCGACCAGGAAATCTTTTGCCATAACTCACCTCTGGACTGAGCTAACCGAAGGAAATTCGGATATTTAGTGAAGCTCTGTGGGCGCTTCCTAACAGCAGCTTAGCATGGACATAGACCCATTATAAAGAAAGACTCTTCCTTCAACAATGTCTCTGACCATATCTTATTGGCCGCTACTGTAACTGCGACGACGGAAATCATGCAAAGATGTGACATCTAGCAGAATCTATAAGTGAAATGTGCATGTCTTTCAATCTAATAAATATAAGACGAGCCTGCACCTTCGATCTAGACCATTAGCGGCACACTGCTTCTGGAAATCGAACGAAACTTTCAGCCAAACTATCACAGACCTGCACATGAACCTCTATCTTTTGCTTCATTACATGGACAAGATCTGACCTTCTTCGCGTCACTCACAATGATTTCCGAATGGAATACAGCACTTCACAGAATGACAATGCTAAGGGGAAACCTCGGCTTAAAACCGCGCAAGAATTTCGTGTCACAAGATGACCCTGCCTTAACACCCAATATTCAGCGAAAAGGAAACGGATACTTACCAAGCTGAGATGTGTTTGATTCCGACACAAAAGCACGGAGACGGACAAATCTCAGCTCTAACTTTTCAACTATGGATGGGACCGTGATCAATGCAATCCATGTCGGAAACAGTCGCTAACTTTTTGAACCCAATCTCACCCTTATCGAAACTATGGACAATTGAGAGACAACCTTCACTTTTTCAGCCTAGACAACCTTCGCTTCATTGACCTCCAACTCCCTCAACTGGAGATATGGCGGCATCCTTTTGCGGATAACCTGCCATGCACCTCCTGACAAATGATTAAATATGGTCCACGCGCAAGGCCTTTCCACTCAACAATGCCTTTCTCATTTGAGGGCAGTTCTAAGAAAATAACCTTTGTGAAAGGTATCACGTGCAATTCCCCAGATTCTACGCTTACCACTCCTTCCCAATCTTTAGGAGAAAATCAGTGCAATATATCATGGGATAAGCCTTTCTCGTAAATGCGACAGTTCCTTCTGGTATTGAGAACACAGATTCGAACTCGAGATCCAGCCATACACCATGGGTGCCAAATAAAGAGTGTCTGAGTGTTCTAAGAAGTATGCCAAAACAATGCTACTAAAGTAGTTCACCATATGAACAGTGAAAGAAAATGCCCGTAGTGAACCAAACTGTGAGCCTTTTCTCAATTAACAATAAAAAGTGAAGCTGTGCAAGTGCTACGATAGACTAAGACACAGATATGCATATACGTAGCACTGTACTACTACAAACGAAAACGCAGAACGAGAAACATCTAAAAGCCTGTTCTATACACTGAAGACGACACATCCGGCAGGCAAACGCATAGGTGACCTACCGTGGTCGACGGGCGCGAGTTGAGCCAACGTTGGCTCGGAAGAAGTGCCCGGAAAGACTCGCATTTCTTCTTTCAAGAGACGCTGCATCGGCTGCTGCGTAACCGTCTGCGCAGAAAAAAATGTTCAGATAAATCGTCGGCAATTGCTCACTATAGTCATAAGGCGTTCAGTGCAATGGTCCACCGCTGATACAGTTCTTTACAATGCGTCTGACTTTTTATGAATCACACGCATACAAATGTGCTCGTCGTTTCTATGGCTCGCAAAAAGAGGATTATATGTTAGTAAACGACGAGCACTTGAGCACACGTGCATTTCTCTGCAGCATTTCTAGAAAACTACCGACTAATCCACAAAATCATAGAAAATGTTGGCTCTTCGGCATGGTAGAAACATACTCACCGCATTCTCGCCGACTTTCTCCGCAGCCTCAGCCTCGGCTGTTTCACGAGCTTGTTGTTCTATGGCTTTGCGCCGCTCCTCTCGATCCATGTACCAGATCGTGACAGCAAACCTATAAAGTAAGACAAGCAAGATGAAAAAAGTAAATTTTAAGATTGAGACAAGCAGAATGAGAGAAGTAAATTTCATGGAGAACAGTGTGGGACACTAAATATATAGACGGACTGTTGCAAGTCTTGCCCACCGAGTTGAATTTGAGAGAAAGGATGGAATTAAAGATCCCAAAACTATTAGGATTTAGCGGATCTCAACCGAGTAAAACGAAAAGCATGAATCTAGCAACTGATTTGGAACATCTTATTGCTACAGAACCGCTGTTGTGGATATTGTTTTTCTAGCTCACTTATTATGCACCAACATTTACAAGTCCCTGCGCTTTTTCAGTTGCGATTTCCTCCACCCTATTGTCATTTTTCTCCAGCATTTTCTATACGTGCTAAAAGCTCTTCTCTTCCTCTACAATAATATCATCACTTTTTTTTACAAAACTATTGAATTACTTGATTTTTAGGCTTAAGAAGAATAAGCCCAATTCGAGGAAAAACACCACTTCCTCATTGTATTCAATGGGAACCAGAAAGCACCAGATACTGTTTGAACGTGGATGTTCTGTGAAATAGAAATTCGGAAGAACATCACCAGTGGAAATGTTGTAGGACCAGTTTGGCGATGCTGGCAAGGGTGGGGTCCGATGCCATCATGGGGTAAGATGGCTAGACCCGTGCGAATGGAGAATCACCCCAGTTATTGGATAGCTTCGAAAGGTACGACGTCCATCTAGACAATACGATTCACGTGGAGCACTTCCCAGGTCCTCTTGGGCGAAAATCTTTTTCGTAAGTGGTTGGTGTCATTAAGACCAAATATGTCTTCTTGAGCTTCGTCGAAAATCGCTGATGACCAACCATTTCAAGCAAAATGTCTCTTTCACACTTAGCACAGGTTCGGCCAGTTCTGAGGGCTTTTCGAGCTTTAGCTGAATGCCAGAATAGGCAGCTGTCGGTTGCGCTATTTTCCATTGACGCATTGCTCCAATTCGCATGCTCAACACTTAAGCAAACTGTCAGTGTACCAAAAATGCTCGCAAAATTCTTGTACAGGATGATTAGCGCTTTCGAATCGTATATGACTTGTTCCTGAAAGGTGACTAACAGGTGGAGAAAAGTGCATCCGAAAAAAAAGCGCAAAGACTTATGTTAAAACCTAATAGCATTGAACTAACCGTGGTTTGAACACTGGCATAACCTCGTGCGGATTGCGTCGATCTGACCAGAAGAATACGAGGCGATCAGCTTTTGGATCTATATCCATGGGTATCATTGACGATTCAGGATACAAGCGAAGTGTTCCTCCATGCTAAACAATAGCTAACGATTAGGCAGTTATTACGAATTCCATTTTGTCCGCCATACAAGCGAAAACTACCGTATTTATGTCCCAATTCTGATTACAGTAGTAAATGGTGGTGATGCATCGCCCATCTTTCACAGGATTGTCCACGTGTTTCACATACCTCGTGCCGTTACCGGGATAAATAGCTAGCATTGCCTGAAATGGAACGATCGCTTTAATGCAAATGCAGAGGAATCTGTATGTAACTAAAAACGACATGGGTAATGAGAAAGAGTTCGTGTCACTTATCAACTACACAGGATGTATGTATATAGTTTAATTTTCATTTCATAATACAAGGGAAAAAAATGGCTGCACACAAAATCAGCTGACTGCAACACCTTAGCCGCCACAACTCAATTCAACGATCACTATTCCGATCCCGCTGATCCTGGATCCTGAGCATTCAACTCTTAAATAGTTCAACTTTGGATAGTAGCTCAGACATAGGAGTTTCCGCGAATGCTAACGGAAACTCTCCGCGAACCCTCACATGAAACAAGCAGCCATGATTCCACCAAATGGGTGCACAAAGGACCAACGGCACTCTTCAATGCAATATTGCCAGGGACCTTGGAATTTATCGAGGCAAAACCACGAATGGAGAAGTGAACCAATGCGGAATTTTTCACCTTTCCTTTTGATCAGCAATTCTCCATACCCTGCCGATGGAAAAAGGCACAAAAAAATCCCAATCACTGCTTTTAGTTTCAAATTTATAAGAGAGGTGACTTTCTTTTCAGAGTGCATCTATAATAGTCCGCCAAATTGTGTGGTTTGTGCGACAACATGCCCTACATAGGTGTATCGAGAGATGAACTTATATTGTATTTTATTTTTCTCTTGTATTCAAATTTTATTTTTATTGTATTTAAAACAGTCTCTGGTCCATATTCCTTTGCAAAGTCTCAATTTTTCGAAGAAGATAAGAGGGAAAAATAGTAGAGAGATAGAAAGCAGCGTTGTTGTTCAAACGTGGAAGTGATGAGATCCTAAGCCTTGTATGAAAAAGTCGGTAAATATTATCAAATCATTTCGGGAACGAGCGAAATGCCATGTGACAACAGCAGCGGTTTCGAACGCTCTCTCTGCACGTACAACAATTTCCGCATATGATTCATCCATCATGATTTTCCCAGTGACATTTTCGGAAAAAAAAAGATGAGATGGTATCTGATGAGGCCGTTTTCAGTGAATGGAGAACAGTTCCAACTTCTGAGTGTGGCTGGAGTGTCTGCTGTGCAGCATTCTGGTACTTGCTTTTGACAGATAACTTGAAAATGTTTTTCGCAGGGATATCAACTGGAAAAAGCTGAAGCAGAAAAAGGAACCCGTTAAGCCACTAAGATAGCATGTTACAAACGTTTCATAGTGCGCCTTTCTCGGATTTCTAAACGGATTATGTAAAGACGATGGAGATCGAGCGCATGAACCTCGTCTAACTCCTGCGGATGATAACTACTAACTTTGTACTAGATTCTCAGAAGAGAATCAACCTTTGACTTACAGATATGAATATATCGGACAACTCTCTTCCAACCTCACCCACCTCCTTTTCCTATTTCCCGCCTATCCACCCACAAGTAACTATATGGGCTGTATGGGTACACAAACGCCTCTACACTCCGCAATTTAAGTTGAATGGGTGAAGTACTCCAAAAAACAGACCATTTAAAGTTGGCCAATCTAATACTCTAAACCATAACCGCATTTTTTAACGAATTTGCACCAATTTAAAATTTAGAGAACTTCGAAAGATGCAGAAAATTCGAATTCAAAGCCAAAATGTGATTCACCGCTCCTAATACACCTATAGTCAACTCCAAATGTCCGTAGACAAGAGTTGGGGCCGCGGCGCGGGTCTCTCGCTGTCTGCTGCACGGATTCAGCGTGGCATGCAGGGCAGAGACGCGGAGGAAAACCGCGCCGCGGTCCCAACTCTTGTCTACGGACATTTGGAGTTGACTATAATTTTCAAGCATTTATTCTAATTTAACCCTCTTTATGTTCGAAACCAATAACCAGATAATGATGAAAGGTCCAAACACATGAAGAAAATAATCATAACTTTCGAGATAACAAAAACATTCCTACCCTCGAGCGTCCGCTAATATCATAGGGAGGAAGCCGTCCCTTGAAATGTTGAATAACACTGTCTATCATGGATACGAGCAAGCGCACTGTGGCAGCGTCACTGGAGCGTGGATCAGTGCCATCGAACCAATATATCTGCAGAAACTCAAACGTTGAAATTACCACCGAGATGCACTAGATACTTCCATCCACCAACCTGATCTGATCGAATGTCTTTCACGTGATACTCATCCTTGTTCTTTCCATCCACCAACTGACCTGCGCTGAACAAGCCGCGTTCGTACAGACACTTGATCTCCCTGTAAAACCAGACTCTCAGACGCTACGTGACTTTCATCCATCAAACATGGAATAAAATGCTGCACTATCCGTTTGCTTCCTCTTTCGGGAAATTGAGAACAAGCGATGGCTAGGAATATCTATCAGTGGTTAGGGGTAATGATTATTGGAGATGAACGTGCAAATATGAATTCACGTAGTCGAAGTGGAATAACTCAAAGCTTGCCCAGTGATTCTTCCAAAGAAAGCAGCTAAAGAAACAACAAATGGGAGAGGTGAAGAAATATCTAGTAGATCCTGGGCTCGCACCCAACGTATTCTAGCAAGACTTATAAATGCCTCCTGACAAATATGTTGGTGGTCTGGATATTCTGCAGGACACCTTCATCCAACTAATATCCGGCTGGCAAAGATATATAATAGTATCTGCTGCACCAGCAGCTCATGCTATTCCACTTCACTGCATCGCCTTTGAACCAAGAATTGAGCGCGTGTATGTATGGAAATAAATCAACGATAGCCGTTTTTACTTCATCAATTATTAGGGTGTTAAGTTGGGAATGCGCGCTGAAGTTTCGACGTCTTTATGAACGTGTTGTCAAATATTTTCCGTCAAACTTTTGATACAACCTGAAAGAGCAAATCATGGAGAATTTTTCGCACGTGGTTTGCCAAACATTCAATCATTGTTTATTTTTTAGAAAAATTTATAAGCAGACCGACCAAAATTTCAGAATTTCCTTTCCCTGGTTTTATGGTGTCAAACAACGTAAAACTGCAGCGGAGCACCACCATAGATCAAGTAAAGAATTAAGGAAATTTTTGCTGTATTACTTGGCTAAATCCATGCGACAATTGATTACTCGAAATTGGCCCCGAACTTGGGTAACTGAACCGAAAATGTGGCTGCAAATCGATTCCTCGACTGCCCTGTTCTTCAGATCTGGAATCGGGAACCGCATTTGGGACCGCCTAATAGCCCAGACCTTGCGCTATCAGGTGACTACTTGCTTGCATCGTTTAAGCTTCACATGGAAGAGAAAAATTCCAAAACTGTGGCGAAACCAAAATTTGGACGAGCCTCTATTTCAGGTCACGGCGCTGCGACATTCCACAGGAGAGCGCTCACTCTTTTTGTGGAAGATGTCGAAGGTTCAACAATACTAATTCTGCATTGAACTCAGACTGGGGTGTTGTAGCTTTGTTTTTAAAAAATAATTCGTTCGATGCAAAAACGCGCATTTCCAACTTAACACCCTAATAAATACGCAAAATAATGTCTACAGTGTTTGGGCGGCAGTCACGAACTTTTCAAAGATGATATAAAGCTAGTCCCAGAACACTCAGGAACCTTGAAAACCCTGTTTTGCATGAGATTGAAAGATGCAAATCTCACGATTAAGACATGCGTGTTTTAATCAATAGTTCTATTCCAGCAATGGTCAAATTCATGCAAAACCCATGCGTACCCATGCAAAACCCATGCAGAACCAATGCGTCTCCGAAATTCGATGCAAATCCGATGCAGAACCCACGAAAAACACACGATTTTCTCGTCCCGTGCATGGGTTCTGCATGGGTTTTGCATAGGTATGCATGGGTATTCATTTAAAAAACCGTGTTTTGCATGAGCACGCATGTCTTAATCGTGGGATTTGCATCTTTCAATCTCATGCAAAACACGGTTTTCAAGTTTCCTGAGCACTGTTTCCAGGGTGGTCTAAAACTAAGGAGACAAGGTTGCGAAGCGCGCTCCTCGACTTATCTCGAGTTTTGGCATTTTGCAACCAATCTTTTCTGTTCATCTGTTCAACCGCGCGGATTCTTCCACAGCAAACATCTAGCACTTTGAATTTTGCTATAGGACCAGCTAGGCCATCAGTCAACACTTCTTTCTATCGCCTAATGACATTTTTGTGTAGTCTAGACGGGCACGCAATGCCAACGTGTGAGATTGTGCAAAAGGGTCACCAACCAGTACATCGACGAATACAAGGCTTGGGTAACAGAAAGAACATCAGAGCGGTTGTGAAAGACCACTTCGCTGATATTCAACACGGTTTTAACGTGCTTATCAAATCGAATCACCATCACTAATCGTACAATGAGGGAATCACATCGTAGAACTTCAAGATTAGAGGTTTATAAGTCTGATAAGTTCCACTCCCCTATCTAAACAGTGAAAAAAGAACGGGAAACAGCTCTAACAGGAATTTTTGCCCTGTTTTTGCACAGGAAGTCATATCCGCTTCCTTGTAATTAATATTTCTGATACTCGCACAGATTTCTCGTTATGGCATTTAATTAAGGACGAAAACTGAATTCACTCTCATAAAATTGATCAATCCTCGGAGCAGGAGCCTCTAAAAGCGTGGACTTGAGCGTGGGATTTAGTCACTTGTTGTGGCGGTATTGTCCCGAAGAGGGCAATACCGCCACAGCAAGTGTGTAGTTTGAATTCTTCACGTTTTTTCGTCAGTGTCACGAGAATTCGTGAGTTGAGATAGTAGATTTTGTTCAGTTTTGAGTGAAAAACAACGTACTGGAAACAGAACCGTCAAAGAACTGCCAAAGTGCTTCGGATATGAATCTTTTGGCGTGTCTCCATGATTACGGACCACCCTGTACATTATTGTTGTTTGAGATGCTTGCATTTGGTGCTGTAATAATTATTAGAACAGCAGGCTCACGCGTCCACAGGTATTCGGTTGGTTTTCATGGCAGAAAGCCGGCTTCAAATTTATAAATTGGCAGAGGTGGGTACATGATGCTATGAGAGATGCGATTATGATCGCCTGAAATCCCCAACAAAGTGTGCACCTATTTCTGCATGAAGCACTAACCATGCAAACCAACAATGGCTAGCGTGAGTGAGTAACCCATAGACTAGATAACGGTGAGAGACGAGGGCGCAAAAGTTGGTTTGCTAACCTGGTTGCGCTTGGTTTTGCGTTCATGAATTCTAGCCCTGAATAAAGCATTAGTTATAGGAGCGGATTGGCCGATGAGGGTACTTGAAACACCCATCCAGATCTCCCTACTTAGTCGCGCTGCTTTTTTTTGTGAGAACTTGAAAAGGATGGCGTGCACTAAAAAAAACCACAGGCATCTGTTGTTACGATAGATGCGGATGTGACTGTTGAAACACTGTAAACATCATTTTGGGACGCCCTGTATAAGGGACACGAGGGCAGAATACAAGGTACAAAGTGGAAAAAGCTCCCCTGCACATAGATACTTGTTGTACATAGGTGGGCGGACCGAACCTAATAACAAACAGCATCTCGCCTCCAGTTCAACATTTTCTATTTCCAAGTATCCTGAACACCATGTCAGAACCTCCTCATCAGTTTTTTTTTTTTGTTACATGTTGCCTCTTTGATATGCGAACAAATTTTTCAGCATAAGTACACTTTTGTCCCACAACTGTAGGTAGATTGAGAAATGTTGCTTCCCGAATATTTTCAATGTAGGTCCAAGAAGAGTGAGAAGAGTAGGAATATTCCATGCATAGAGCGAAATTTGCGATAGTTCAACAGGGAATGGAGCGGTGAATCTCGGTATTACAGTGAGGCAGAGCTCCCCGCAGGCCGATTTGACCAACGGGTCAACCAGGACTACGATTCATGAAATCACGCAAACCAACGATGGTTAGCACTGCTGGTTATCTTACAGAAAAGGCGATGTTAGGAGACGCAGGTTGTCAAAGTTGGTTTGCAAACCTAGTTTTGCCTAGTTATGTGTTTACAATCCCAGCCCAGAAGACTTACTTGCACTGTCCTCTTCAGGTACAACGCTCCGTGCACATTTTGTACAACAAGCTAGATATGACGCCCACAGGAAAGCAATGCACAGACAAAATTAATAACTGTGATCAATGTGTGTGAAACAAATGTCACGAACCGCAATCATTCACATTAGTCAAACTTGTACTGTTAACGTGCGTGGGTTCAAAAAGAATCATCAATGAAGAACACCCTCCTTCCCCTCTTTTTTTATGGAAGCAGAGAACACACATTTCTAAAAGGACGGCTTCGATGGAAGAATGGTGCAAAGTGCAAAGAAAAACAAAGCGGAAACGAAGGTTTCCGACATGTTGTCTGCAGAGTGAATAAGAATCAAAGACAGCGACAGGACCACATTGCTGTGTGCGTGACTTCTGTGTTTATAGGCAACAAAGAACGGCTCACAAGAATTTTACCGCTAAAGTATGAGCACGCACGAATCTCTTCCCTCTCAACTATCAGAACTCACTTGTATGTGAATTGACAATGTTCTTCACCGAGGAAATTATCGACTACTGCCCATCCGAACTCGTTCAGACTGCGAATCACGTATTCAGCTATGTACTAAAACACAGTGTATAACAATGATAACGGTAAAGACGCTATGCTAATCGAAAACCTACCCTGAGCCGCAAAACAAGAGTCTGATGGATGTTCAGGGTCAACCCTCGCTTTTTCATCATATTTTGATGGTCCAGTAAAGTTGTCTAGAAAAGAAGCTTGAATAGAGAATGTACGTTTTTAGCAAAAGCAAACATTCAAAATGTACAAACATTGTATACAAGATTCTTGAGATGATCCTTGAATACGATACAATTCGAAGGCGTCGGCCGCTTCCGACACCTTCCAAGTGCTCCCGCAGGCATCCGGCTGTGGGGACCTTCAATTATCTGAAAACGTAAAACATGAGAAAGTTGGAAGTAACGACTTATCTTCTTTCTGAGAGTTTCAGTAAGGTGAAACGAGTTTTAAAAACATTTCTCTCTTCTCCACCGTAAAATACGTTAACAGTGAAGGATTTCTCAACTTACTCGATAAGTGCCATCGGCGAGGTTAGACATGCCCTAAATGACAGCACCCTCAAATCAGACGTAGGGAGCGAATCGCGAATTAGCACTACTAATAACTGCGATAAAATGAGCCAACTTCACCCAAGAGTAGAGGTAAGCAACACGGAACTTCATCATGGTGTATATAGTATACATACTACTTGCGCCATTCAATATGTACCCTCACAAGCGCTAATCAGAAAGAGGAAAAATTCAGGTAAGTCTGCGCAAGACGAGGACGATGACGTCAAGCGCTTACGAAATTCTATAGCATGAATGTGACATAACTGATCCGCTACTGTAATATACCAAAGAATGAAGTGGTAGAGAGAATTAAAACTAAAAGAAGAGAAAAAACAAAAAAATGTAAAATCGCATAGGCTTCAGAATTTGATCAAAATTAATCGCCCAGGACCCCTAAGCGATCATGAAAAGGAAAACATCAGTGGCAAAACTGATTCACACCAGAAGAGTAGGAGGCTTAGATGGCTAGAGACGAGAACCGAAGCAAGGACCGTGTGCGCGGCACCGATGTACCTGTTAACTGCGCATCACATCAGGTCTCTAACTCTACTGTCAATTAGATGCAGTAACAGAATTTCAGAGGTTTTGCCACATCAGCCCATATAAACGAATTAAGAGGACATACCTGGCGTTTAAACTGTGGTCTCGTCATGAGTCACCGACTAGGAAATGCACAAGAAGTAGTGGATAGGGGTAGCAAAGTGGGAATGACACGTTGTGGAATGATGCGCCGAAGAGGGAGGCCTCGCACAGTTGTACGTGACGATGTGGAGATGCTGGTCAGGACAGGCCACTCCCCTCACGCAATACACGCACGTACTCTTCTGAGGATAACAGAGACTCGTTATGCGCATAGCAATGCCACCTCCAAGTCAAGCAGGATGAAGTGCTCACCACTGACTGTCGAGAAGGAAGTAGTGCCGGCTTGATACCTGCAGCAGCGCGATACGAAACGCCTAAGTCTAGCGCTTCATTACATTTCTATGGTTGACACATCATGACACCACAAGCAAATGCTCAAACGCACGTGCGTTCGATGTTCTCGGGCGTCGAGACTGCATAGATAGAGCGCGCAGACTCGGATGGCAGACAGACTTTCCAGACAACGTGCGTTTGGTGAAAAACGCTCTGAGGTCACCTCCGCGGCTGAGCGTCCTCTACGCAATGATCATTCTATGGAACTATGTATTTCTGATCATTCTATGTAAGTTTAGTATGGAATATTGTTTGATACATACACCTAAAGGATCTAGTAAGGAAGATTTCTAAAAAATGTGTTCGTAGTTGATCAACTAGGATTTCCAAGATTCAAAATTGTCGATCTCTCATGGTAGAGTCTGTAGCATACTTGGGACCGAATAAAAACCGAATAATCTTGCTGCTTTAATTGGCAATTCAGCAAACAAAACATTTAGATATTCGAGAAACTCCAGGTTGTTGGAACACTTGAATTTTGCATTTATTCGAAATCGAATAATTTGGGTTTCCAATATCGAGTATTCCAAATAAATCGAAAATTCAAATGTTCTCACATTAGAGATCAATGCTGAGTTGTATGAAAAGCATGGAAAGCCGTTTCAAATTGCTTGCTAAATTGTTTATTATATTAATAAAAGTATTTGGTTCTTATTCGGCCCCAAGTATAGTATGAACACTTTGAGCAAGTTTCAAAAATTAAACCCTCAGAGAGCTTTAACAATGATGCAATGAAGGAGGGAAAATTTGTGACTACTCCAGTTCATTAATGCTCAAACATGATGTGATGATGCCAAAAGATAAGTGCTGAGGCAAAAACAAAAAAAAAAAACAGAACGAATACTTACATTCTTACTATCAATTTATTTGATGATACCCAAACTGCATGAGATCCTACGTGTTTTCCAATGTAGAACAAGTAATCCTAGTGAATGGTTGCGAGCAAGTACACAATATGCAGAATATAGCGCTACATGCAATTACTGTGGTAATGATAATGTTTATACAGAATATTTGGATCGATTACTATCATTTGACTACGTTCTACCGCTACAATCTACTAGATACTATGGAAGGATAGAAAATCCGGGAAGATCCCCCTAGACATGTAACCCACGTCGGTGCTACTTTGATTTCATAGAGCTCGGGCTAAATTACCGCCCCCCCCCCTCCCC
>JARK01001366.1:20665-46318 GCA_000688135.1 Ancylostoma ceylanicum | reverse complement strand
CTCCGCCCCCCACGCCCCTCAAACTGAGTTATCTGATCGGAAAAGCAATTATCGAAGGTAAACTAATGTTAAAAAAATGCGAAATCCCCTCCATGAAATAAATTGAATCATATTTAGCAATAGGATGTGTCTGTCTACACATTTTCCGGAAAAATCCTATTGGACAATACAATATGACAGAAAAGGAATTGCTGAAAAGGATGCCTGCTCATAAAAAAGGAGTGTGTTGGCTAGAAAGGCGTTCACTGCTCGGTCACATACGGAATGGAAGAATGTGTTTGCCTACACGAAAAGCATGTTCACAGTTGCGTTGAGGAAATAGCTTTACATCTTCGCATTCTTATAAGGACTTCTAGCTGTCGGGAATGTCGACATCAATGATGCGGTTGCTATGGCGAATTGTTTCGAGGAAAACTTTGAATCCAGTGGGAAATATCCTTACCAAGTTCGTCTGCTGTGCTGTCGAAAAAAAATTCTCCACGCGCATTGCTGCTGTCTGTCACTCAATACTTCCTCGAACGACATTACTATTGACGACTACAAAATGTACGTATTTCCAATCACCTGACCGATCAACTGCATTATAAAGCAAAAAGGAAATGGAGAGGGTCGTGTGGTTAACTAAGCAGCACAATTTGCTTTACAAAGAGTAGGAATATTGGTGTGGTGGGTAGCACAGCGGCAAGAAGCGGAACGTGCACACAGTCAATGGTTCGATACCCGCGCTGAGCCCACTAAGCCTTCAATTCCTTCCTGGTACAAATACTGGTACCAGAGCCGCACTCATCACTGAGATTACCCAGAGAAAACATGTCAACACCAAATAAATTTACTCGTTGTTAACGCGGACGTCAACACGCTTACCCTGGGTAATCTGAACCATGCAATCAGTCACAGATTCGTTAGCGATTGAGATTCTCCAGGGTAAATGTGTGAACACCAAATTAATTCACCCATCGTTAACACGGGTGTCAACACGCTTACCCTGGGTAATCTGAATGATGCAATCAGTCACAGATTCGTCAGCGGTTGAGATTCTTCAGGGTAAATGTGTCAACACCAAATTAATTTACCCATCGTTAACACGGGTGTCAACACGCTTACCCTGGGTAATCTGAATGATGCAATCAGTCACAAATTCGTCATCGATGATGAAATGTGGGCAAGTGTCTGGTTTACCCTGGCAGTCGATGTTCAGGGAACGTGAGCGCTCAGACTTCAGGTCTCAGCGATGCAAAATTAAAGTCGAATGCAGAGTACATTCGACATTAATTTTGTATCGTTGAGACGTCTGAACAGACACTGATCGATACCGAGCAATTTATCTTTGATCCTCTTATTAGCGCGGTAGCACACTGAATAGGTGAAGTTACTGTCGCAACCCAGCACAACAGCTTTTCAAATTGTTATTATTATATAGGTAAAGAGTTAAAAAGTTAAATTGTTAATATTGTACACTATGTTACGATCCTCGGTGATGTCGAAATTCTCGCGTCACCGACAGTAGCCACCAGATTACACCATGACTTTTGCTCAAAAATGCAAAGAGAGGCAAATCCGTACGGCAACGCGAGTGAGGAGGTGTAGTAGAAACTCGCCAGCGGCATTACGTATACGTTCCAGAATAGCACTGCGTCCATGCAAAGAAAGCTAATATCATCCCAGAGAATATATACAATAACATGCAATATTACTATCCACGTGCAGAATCAAAAGCGCATTCTATAATGTAGTGAAGAAAACAAGCGCAGGAGGCCCTCTACCCAATTCCTGACATGAAGTTGCATCACATGCAAACAAGTGTGATACCAGTAGGAGCCTACGGCCTTCTTATATAGGAACAAGTAGATGAGAACATATATCTCACAATTTGGAACAAATCAAAACGTGACACCAAAAACAACTTGCAGTTGCACGCAATCTAGAAGAACGAACATCCTCAGAAAAATCAAATGTACACGTGTATATCCACAAATCATCATCTAGTTCCCAATTTTAATGCGTTATGACTGCACGTACCCGCTGAAAAAGGCGTCGCGCGAAATCCAAGTCGATGTATAAAAACCGGACACCACATTGGCGTCGTTCACGTAAGCATTGCTCAGTGTCACGTATGAACGAGGAAGTTGCATGCATTGAGAACAGGTGCACATATCCAGCAGCAACGGCCTTCCGTTGAAAAACTGAGCAAAAAGATCTCAGTTAATCCGCCATGTACAATGCGGGGCGTTGAATGCTCTGGAACTCCAGAGAATCGCTTGCAATGGGGAAACTCCTCCAAACTCTATTAAAAATTCCAAAACGATTTCCGCAGCTTTCTGAACGATTCCTCGAAAGGATAAGTACCTAGGCAAATATAAGGAGCTTTGAAAGGTCTAACTCCAGAAAATTTGTATTCTTTTTTGCTTTTCGTACTTATGGAATGAACTTCTGAACAGCATCAAATGTACAACCATCTGGATAATCCCACGCTTTAGGCAATTCTTCATCAAAAAAGGTCGAAACTTCTGCCATTTCAAATTACGGCTAGGAAAACAAAAATTCGGAAAAAAATTAAATCATTCCAAAGGAGGTTTCTCGGCCTATGTTCATTTTCGATGTCTTCCACCATCTAGCAAACTATGCTCAGCTTAAAAAGGTGTTGATGTTGTACATAGTTATTGAGCTATTCTGCAACTTCTTCAGGAGATGAGTGCAAAAAAGGGGTTGCGAAATAAGGGACGCTATCATGGATTGAGATTCTCCTATAGTTAATATCTTAATAGGCTTCAACTCTCCAGAGAATTGAATGGAAAGAACTGAGTGGAGCGCCACCCCTACACTGCCTTCAAACTGCTACACGAGTAAATTTCTAAGGCGCCTTTATTTAAGGACTCAATTCCACACCATCTACAGAACCCAATACTTGTACAAGCATACAAGAAGTTCATGTCTTTGAAACAATTACCTCACGAAACTAACAGAAAAAATTACCGTCTTTGACACCTACTATGAATTCAATCCACTCAAGCCAAGTTAAGCTTTTTGAAGAGATGGCTGAGTGTTGCAAAAAGGGCTAAACATTCGCGATTTCACCAACTCTGCTAACATTGCGTTATCGGGCTGTATAAGCTGTAAAATGTTTCGTTTTGATTTTGTTGTTCTGGGGTCGTGTATAGTCATTGTAGTGTATTCCAAGCTGTCACTACTCATTTAACTATTACCTATGATATTTCTGTCAGGTGACTGTGAAGTAACAATAAAAAGTATTGAAAAGGAAAAACACTTGCTCATTTCTCTCCCTGAGACCCATGCTTCGTCCTGCTCTTTCCTCTGACGAACAGGGAATGGTGCAAAGTACTTGTGAGTGAAGACCAGGTTCTGGTGAAGACTTCTGCTCACGAGGAGATGGCCTCGAAACATATTTTCAAAAAATGCGAGTTGCTGCGACGATTTCTCGTGCGAAATCTACCAGATTTTCAAGAAAAGTGTTACTGCTCAGATGATTTGTAGGGCACAAGAAATTCTTTTCCAGCAGTGCCTGCGGTTTTCCAAGGATTGAAGGAAACACGCGAGACGAATACTCCAAGTTCCCAGTGATGGTACTTTCCCATGTAATTTCTTATAACAAATTTTCACATGATTTGCTTTCGAGAAATTTTTCCGCTGCAAAACAGGGCAGCAGCCAGCAAATACATAGATGTGATCTAAAAAGTCGGTTAAATTGCTACAAAATGGCTATACAAGGCTACGAATCGGGCTGACTATGGTCCAGCTGTGACTATCAAAGTGTGTGGCGCGGTTTTCTCATCCATGAAACTTCTAAAGCGGCCTCGTTCTCTGATCTTATGAACATCGATCTTGCGCGGATTTCGAATGATCGTCTCGTTATCGTCATCACGAACACGAAATAATGCTTTGTCCCACTTAATACAGTTGCCAAATTGTGAATGTCAATTTTTATCGTATTTTCCACTGTTTTGCTAGGAAATTGCAGTTTGGATCAATGCATTGAGAGGCGCCAAAAATTTGCAGTAGAATTCTGTGCTTATTTTTTTCTTCGCTAGCTCGCAAATCTCCAAAGCGTGTTTGTGGTTTTAAAAAATTCAAAACCAACATTATAAGACGAGACCTAGCTCGACGAAAAACCTATCGCTACCGGACAGAAATAAGCCAGCTAACGATGTACAATGACTTATGGCTCCCTGTATCACTGCAAGGAAGGTGGCGTCCGCTGTGTTCTAAGGTAACTCCAAAAAATGTGATCTCTGTTTGCGAGGTCGTGAAAAAACAAAACCAACAACAAGAGACGAATTGCTGGCCACGATAACGAACAACGAAGAGGAACATGGTGAAATAACGATGCTGGTATAAATGGATTAACAAATCATAGTTTTCGTTCAGGAAGTTTAACAAGAGCTAGGCACGAATCAGAAATTGGACAGAGCCTGCGGATCTATTAGGTCCGTACTCAATTGCAGAATGGTATGTGCGGATTGTGATAGGCATAATTAACGCGGTAATGTCACTACATTGAATCTCACATCGATGTTTTGTGACAAGCTAAATTACCAATCACCACTGCAGACAAGTGAGACATTTGGCATTTGTACGTAAAAGAACAATGCAGTTGTGGTGTGCTGCTAATTTCACCTGCAATAAAGCACCTTTGCTCTCACTGCAAAAAGTACTTCGACCGATTCATCTCGAATTATTTGACGAAGTGATGGAAGCAACGACACCGCTGATTTTCAACTAATATTCCATCATTCAAAACTTGAGAAGATAATTTGTAAGGTCCATGATCATCTTCTTTTGGAATATTCTAAAGTATTCACTTACTAAAAATACAGTTGATAACCAACACGTATTTTCTCGAAGTGAATAATCGATTCGTTTCACCTCGAAGAGGTCGAGTCTACTGTTCTTCACAGTATGCTTTGTCACTTCGCGCGGATCGAAAGCTGACTCTGTTCGATCTCAGCAAGGAGTTCGGCGAAGGAACAAACAAGTAAACTGAACATCAATCCTAGCATGGCAAAAGAAACCAGGTAGAACATAGCAACTGGTCTGAGAAATCAAATTCTTCTCGCAGCTCTGAAAAACGATGAGAATTCGGAAAATTGCAATAGATCTCCGGATTCATCAGTTTTTTTTTTTCTTTTGGATGAACACGTTTGGCAAATTATGCACCATAGCAGGAAAAATAATAGCGAGATCTGCGACTGTGTCTCCAAAAAAGTTCGCATATCTGATAAACAGATCCGAAAAAGAGAAAACAGCACATACAGAACCATGACGTCTTGCTTTGATTTGGGAGGAGAAGACTCAGGCGGCAAGTTCCGTTGGGACACGTTCAAGATACTGAACGAAATAATGAGACCCAAACGACCAGGTAATGCAATGCGTAGATGAGAATACCAGAGATACATGAAACGCCTTTTTTATATCCACAGTTTTGTACTAGTTATCCTACTAATGCAGTGAGTCCTGGAAAGACGCGTATTAAATGAAAAATTAAGTGAAAAAGAATTAGATGAGGCCTGCTAGATAATGCTGAATTATGTACTAATCTACCATGATTTTTCTATTCCCAGAAGTGTGATGGCGTGTATACTAGAGCAACCGATGTAAAACAGCCATGCAATTGATGAACAGCTCATATTCAAGGGTTGAAACCGACTATCATTGTGTTGTAACAGACTAGCTTCACCATCCATGGAGCAAAAAACTGATTAATGCCTTGAAGTCGAATTCATCATGTGCCAGCATTTAGGTCACCTCTACAAACCAATCGTACAAATGGAAAAGAAATATAGAGTATCAGACGCTGCCGCTGTATTCAGACACTATCGAGTGCCTTGACGTGAAATGCAATATTTTGGACTGGAAAGTACAACTACAAGAGGCGTCCCACTCAACCTTTGACGTAAAATAGGATCGCATGCAACGAGTGTAACTCAGCAAGAATCATACTGTATCATTTCATCGCTGGCTAATGTGAAACAGGAACGCAGCCCGAAAGCAGTAATACATCGAGTAGAAGGCCTAGCAGCATTTCCTCCCACTTACTGCCATCCTCTCCTCAGTTGCTGTTCAAGTCTTCCACCTTTGAGCACCAATCGAGGGGAGGAATGGCAGCCATAGAGATTAGATGCCGCTAAGCTTTGTGCTCGACGTATTACGCTGTTTGAGTACCGCTTCTATGACGACTTCTAGAAGATCAAAACCAGGGACCACAGGAGTGGATGGCAAAGAAACTCATTGTTGAGAATGCTTTTCTCTGTTATTAAATCAAATTCATTCGGATGTACCTGCATTGTGCCAGAAAAGGGAAGGGTGAGGGTATGGTGCGGAGAGAGTGTGTGCGTGGAAGAAACAGAGGGATCTTTGCCAAAATAAGAAACAATCCTTCGTAAATGAGGCTCCTTATATCAATTGCATATATAAAAAATAGAAATGAACATTTAACAACCGGTAGTAAAAGTGAGAAATTAGAGATTGAACAATAAAAATTTTTAGTCCACTATTGTATAGAGAACGCAAAATATTTGTGCAAAATCCATTAACGCATTCTCGAATGAGGGCGAGGACCCTGAAAGTTCTCCTATAAAAATGGGTATGAACGGATTTGTTATTACAGCCCTTTTGGCCGGCGATACGTATAGAAACATTTTCTTTCACATTTCCAAAGTTCTTAGGTGAGAAATCCCGTTCCTGGTCGTAACACGTTGCAGCGAGAAAAAGGCTGCAAACTCCTCTTGTTTATCTTGCCACGCAAAATCTGTCAAATCCATCTCTTATTCTGACACCGTCGGAACAGACTGCACCTCTTTCCAAAGAACACACAACCGTAAGCAGCTCAGAAGATATAAAAGTCGCTTGAAATAGAAACCAAAACAGCGCTAACATCTCGTTGAAATTAGTACGAGTATTATTGTGTTCCCCCATCGAATGCTTACTCTTCTTCACTCCTCTCACAACAAGGCATTCAATTCCTGCATAGAAAAACGCAGGTGATACAGTCGGGCATTTGCAGGAATTTCCAACAATCAGGTGAGCGAAGAGTGCACATGAATACCCAATGGGACGACCACGCCTTGCACTTCCTCCGTGCAGAATGCTCCAACGAATGCGCTGCTCTGATAGCATTTCTTCAGCAAAAGACGCTTATTCCACAGCAAGCTGCAGATACGCACGTGAAGTGCGCTAAGGCACGTAACCGCTGCACGCGACCGTCGTAAACACAACGGCGAATTCGCCATGAATGGTTGTCACGCTCAAATCGACGGCCCATCCGGCAGTGGTGCACCATTTTTTTCTATACACGAACTAATTATACTGGAGGAACACAACTAAGCAGTAACGCGGAAGAAATGGAATGATAGCAAAAGACAAGCGACCATCACGCATAGTTTTGCCCTGCAAACATGAGATAACTAACCAAATAAACAATGACAACTTCGTACCTACTATGAGAAAATTTACTATCTGCCAATGGATAACGCAAAGCACTAGGCCGTCAAAAAATTTCCGCATTTTTGTAGCTCGATTGTATTCCCTTCCTTTTCTGATTATTAGCCAAAAATTTATAGCCACCCAAGAACCCTTCTCCCCAACGTTAGCTCCCACAGTAAGTCACCTCTATGTAAATTGAAGGATTGAAATATCAATGTCAACTGATAGAAGGACCAACTTTCGACAACTGCTTTATTTTTACTTCCATCGTGTCCAAAAAATGGGTGGTGAGCAGGGATGAGCAGATCATCCGTATCCGTTTATTCGTTAAGCCGTTATCCGTAGGCTCTGGCCTATCCGTTATCCGGACTGCTATCCGGGCCTGTAGCACCGGATAACGGTCCAAATAAGCCAGAAACTTGCTGATTCAAGATCGCTTTTTCTTCACAAAAAAAAAACAAATTATGCCACGTATTCCAGCGCTTTTTCGTCAGGTTTCATCAGGGGTTTATATTGTTGGAGCAAAGTATGAGGTGGTACACAGACCTTGAAACTTTTACTCTTAACGAGGAAAAGAAGTGTCTTGTTGAGGTTCTCTGGTGGGTGACGTTCCGCCCGACAAACCATTAACTGTTATCCGGTATTCGTTATCCGGTCATTTTTGGCCTGTCCATTATCAGGGTATTGAAAAAGCTAGTATTCGTCATCGCTAGTTATGAGACTCAAAAAGTTTGCGTCCTGCATGGGTAGGCGACAAAACTGCTAGAGAGAAAACCGAATGTGCGGATCTTGACTGCATGAGGCAGAGCTCACCTAGCAAACAATTTATCCGGCCACTTCCTATCCATATCCACTATTCCGAACAAACCGACAAAACTCCAAAATTAAAAAAAAACGTGGGAACTTTACCAATATACTGCTCAATTTTTGTAGAAAGTGGTCCAAATTGAAAACTTTGAAGCCACTTGAAATCAAGATATTACGCTTACAAGTAGACACATCTCTTTAGCATACAGCTACTTCGCTATTTCTTCCAAACAACATTGTTGTCGAAATATGCAGAAATCTTTGAAAAGGTACCAACCTGTATGTCAGGATCATCGGTTGGTATTAACCGCTCCTCGGAAGGTGTAGCTGAGGTCGACGGTCTCGGAGATGGTGATGCTGGAATAGCATGATGTGGTCGAACATTACATAGCATTCAGATCAAACGATGCCTCAGCTTTCACCAAAACCTCGTCACACACCCCATAGAACACTCTTGCTCCAGCCTAAATTTGAAATAATCCCCAATGAAACGGAACATCTCACATAGTGAACAGCTTGTACCAGCTTACTATTAGGATCAAAAGGTACGATAACTTAACCTGGTCTCAACCATTCTGAAAGTCTCCTACGAAAGTAACAAAGCATCAAGTTTATTCATGCAATTGTATTTCAAACCACCGTCACTCATAGCTTAGCCTGCCAAATCTTTAAGGGATATTGACACACGGGTTCACCGGACTACCAACCACCGCTAGTTATCGTTTCTACTGAAATACATCTAAATAAAGTGATACCCACTGGTTAAGGAGGCGACATCGAAAATAACAGGGGCCTTAGGAGACCCCTCTCTAACGCAGGTTACAGGAGAAGCTCCGGAAAGTCCATGCAACGCAAACTGTGATTCCAAGGTCAATCTTCCGACAAGTGATGAAGGTCCTAAAAAAAAGTAATGAGTGAAGAACAGTAGTTCCCGAGCACCAAATTAGATAGGGAAATAGAAAAATACTATAGGTTACAGTAGTATATACGTACTACGTGATTTGGTTTTTCAAGTGCTCCCAGATGATTTGTCCATTGAACTGCAAGAGACGCATGTGCAGGAATTAATTGTTCATTACCCGACTGGTTCAAAAGTACGCTATTTATGACAGATGATGTGATGAGTTATTACGAAAGTTTCCAATTTTTGCGAAAAGTGATACCCCTTTCAACGTCAACCAACCACCTTTGAACAATCAATCTCGCAGATAGTTCGCTCTTTGGAATACACAGAATGAGTTGAGTTTTATAGCCTCCCATTTCTTCTTCACAAAAATGGTAAAAATTATATAATGTACCCTTAACCTTTGTTACGAAGGTATGCAGATCTGTAGAGCCCAACTATTACATAAGTTGGATATCACGCTTCATAAGCTTAACGAAAACTAGGCAGAGTACTATTGAAGTAATTCTCCTATTTTTTGTCGTAGATTCGCTAACTTGTTCATTCCCGAGCACTCTTTTAAACGATTACCTATACAGAGGACCGAAAATCTCGAACAATGCAAAACTTCTCTCTGTTACTCAATTTTTTAATTATTTTTACGTATTTAATGCATCATAACCTATCATGATGCAACCCTTTATAAAGAAAGAAAAATGATAGAAGAGAAGAACCATAAGGACATTCAAGAGGTTCGAACAAGCAGCAAGGTTACAGGTTTCAACAGCAACATTACTGCGTCAATCAGCGGTGTAGTTCAAGCTGGTTTGTCAACTCATTTGAGAGTACCTATATTCTAGAAATCAAAACCTACTGTTTGTGCAGATGTATTGGTAGAATTCTGTGACAATTCTGGATCGCTCCGTCGAAATTCCATCAATTTCTCCCACGCCAGCACGCGCCCTCATTGTGACGAATGAAGTTTTGAGGGAGGCAAAGAGCGGGGAGCTTTCAGGCCTCCAATATGCCGTCCTAGCCAAGCTTCAACGAGGCGTTAGCTCACAGAAGTTACCGTTCTAGGAGTACCGCACCGCCGAAAAGAGTGACCTCTGATACCACCCAACACCTTATCGCACACCTCTGACTTCATGACTGAAGATCACTGACGCTTATCGTATAAAATTCGATTGCTGATAGAGATTTCAAAACATCGAGAATTTATGCAACCATCCAATGGGAAGAGCTAAGGAAAACAGAACCAAGCGCAAAAGAAAGTAGTGCAAGCGAAATATGATTCACCGATATTGAAATGCAAGTGGGTAAAGATCACTGAACTACCTGGAGCGTTGAAAATTCCATGGTTTGAACGAAATGGAGGTAGAACCTTCCGTGAGAACTTCTCATAGATTTCCACGAAAATCTGCCCCCTCCTCAACACGAATTCATCACAGAAGGGAGCTGTTTCTTCAAGCATCACTGTCGCTAACCACAGCATCGTGCCATACTGCGAACCCCACGAGCAGGAACAAAATACCACGAGTTGGTACCCTGTTGAAAGAATTTTCCTTTTTTATCGTCGTACTTTGAGACGATATCCTCCGAGGAAATAGAGGGTGTGACATCATAAACGAAAATTGAGCCCTGATCAGCCGCTTATTCACATTCATACTCTGGACCACTCCTTATCCTAACGAAGACATTCAGCGATATGGGTATATAGGGTTGGCTCGAGAAAATATACGGCCACAGATGCCAAGCTCTTTCAGATTCACGGACCCCATTAGTCATGCCGCCAGCTAGAGGGATGACTAATGGTTCATCACAAAAAATCTCGACTATACAAAAATGTCTCAAGGTCGGCACTTCGGTTATTGATGCTTTCTGCTTGTCTACTAGTTTATTTTATGTAGGCTTTCGATCTTATCTCCTAACAGAATATTCTGTTCGAGCTAGGCTTTTTTTTTTTGTTAGAGCACCTGCGAGGGTCCAAATAAATAAATAACTAAATAAGTATAAATAAAGAAATAAATAAATAAGAAGCAGGAAAAAGAAGTGTGGGGTAGGGCAAAGAACTGGATTGGACAAGAAAAAACGACTAACCCATCCCCGCAACGAAAGTTGCAGAGCTTTCACTGCACGGAGGACTTGAATCAGGGCTTGGCGTAGACGTAGAACAAATCCGCTCTGTCTGCGTGTGTGTAGTACAAGAAGATGGCCCTGCCGACGCTGCTGCCAACCGTCGTTGCATTTCTGTCTGAGTCTGCTTGCATACTGGTTTGTGTCGCTTCCAGTCGAACTGCTGAAATGTAGAATCAAATAGTGAGCGAATTACCTAAATGTTGTGTGAATGTCGGAAACACAAACAAATATTTTATGCAGGGAGTCCGACTTGCTCTCAAAGATCGGCTAAATCGGTTAGAGTTGAAATGTTTAATTCCCGAGAACGTTCCCTCAAACCAAAGGTGATTGCAAGTAGGTTGGGATCATGTTAGTAGCAGCAGTAGGCAACTGATCACGAAGAAGATTAAACTGAGTCATATCGGATCCCAGAACGACATAAAAGATGTTAATTTCGTTCTTTTAGGTGTCTATTTTCGTTCACCAGCAGCAATTTTCTTCAGCCCTCAATCGAAATTTCGTTCATCTTTTTAGACTTAGCTTAACAGAGGACGCAGTGGTACCATCCACCCATACACTCCGTAATAATAAATAAGCAACTCCCAGATAGGTTATTAACTACAAATTGTCTAATCTTTCAAATGAACGAGTATTACAAAGTCATAGCTGTTCTTGTATGTGTTTTTCCATGAGAACAATTTCCTGTTCTCTGATATAAGATCTGTGAGCGGACAGAACACAACATACTGTACTCAGAAAGTGCACTTTCACAGTGCGTGATGATAGATACACAGAGTAAAAACCGCCTCGGCACCAGTTTGCACTCTCCAAGGAATGATTTTGGCTCTCACTACTTTGGAAACTGTCAATAAGAGAAATGTACCAGACAAGCCTCAATATTGTAGCTAGAACTAACGGATATACGTCCGGGTAGCTCTGTAAGTGCGTCTGCGAACTGACATGCAATTACGGCCATGGCGTGGTGTCGGCCGGCTGATCAACTAATTGACGTAATTTTTCACTCTTTTCGCTGCAAGTTCCAACATGTGCACGGTGTGATCAGGCCCCAGCACGAGCTTGTCTTGGGGTCGGAACGAAAACGAAGCCCCCTCTGAAAATCCAGGATTTTACGAAGCCCCTCTTGAATCTAATCGCAATGGAAGTTACCACGAAATGTTTACGAATGAGGTTTCATCTTCAAAAACTCTCCGAAATCATGATAACGCCGACTGAAGCTGTAGTTATAGTCGTCAGAGTCCGACCGATCGGAGAACGGGAGCACGTACCGATCCTCGTCGAAATCCAACGCGTCGGATTCCGACTAGCATCGATATGCATACTAATTTATTGTCCGATCGGGCCGGTGTCCGACGCACTATAAATCTATATATAACGATACAACAAAAGGAAGAAACTCCGAACATGGTAATAAATCACACTAGTTATTTGCGAATTAGTACCAGCAAAGCAAAACGTGACACGATAGCGAGTAATGGCAACGAAAAGCACACTAGACCTAGACTACAAGGAAACCCTAAAATGGAGGAATACAAGTAGATAACGGCAAATGAAGAACAAGCTGATGTTAAAGGACCGTGTTAGCGGTGGAGCGCGGCAGAAAAAACACAGTTCGTAAGTTATGGAAAATCGGAGAAGTTGATAAACACTGATAATACAAGCCCATGAGTGGCACTTTGTGGGGTGTTGGATAGCGAATGGAAAATAGTACAGGTGCATGAAAAATGGATGGAAACTTATGCGTTCTATAAGAGAAGTATGCTCACGACAGGCTGAGCTTGGACTCAGCCTGTCCTTGACAAGCTGGCCACTTTACCAAACATACAATTTCTTAGTTCGCCTAAGTTTAGCCTCATTTTTCAAACACTTATTGTGGGTACGTAAGCGCCTCTTCACCCTAAATTTGGTGTCAATCCGTGAAGTCTCGACTTAGCTAGGGCCTTGCAGCTTCAGCTTCATGCACTAAACAGCAAGCGCGCCTCTCCCACTGCTCCTTCATGATCTTGCGCCTGCAGCGTTTCCGCCTCGCACCCCATACGAAGCCCTTTTTGCTTTTTGCC
Organism: Ancylostoma ceylanicum; assembly: GCA_000688135.1. Lineage (NCBI taxonomy): Eukaryota > Metazoa > Nematoda > Chromadorea > Rhabditida > Ancylostomatidae > Ancylostoma > Ancylostoma ceylanicum. The sequence continues at coordinate 32,995 of JARK01001366.1, read as the reverse complement.
CCTCTTACGAAGCCCAGCTTGCCCGACGACAAGCCGCGCTGGGGCCTGGGCATACGTCCGATAGCCTGAGACGTGTCTCAGGCCACCATCACTTTTGATGGTGTCCGGATGGGGAACCTTCACCTATGGCGAAGAGGATAGAATGGGTCCGGGACGCAGTCTCGGACCAAAAAAAGGGAATGAAACTATGCATTGTAATCCGAGCAAAGCAGGTTTACATGAAATGCGCAGTTGTAGCATAAATTCTTTACACAATGCAGTCTAACAAAAGCCGATGTTCATACATGGCCGGTTAATTCCTTCGAAGAAAATGTTCCCATGAAATTGATGGGAATTTGCGGCAAAATTACAGTTTGACCGACAATGTCGTTCTCCACTTGGAAAATTAAGCTTTGCGCAGTTGTCAGACTTCTTGCCAATGTTATTGAGAACTAGATGACAGCAAGGTCACAAAGGTGCAACTGAAAATGGCTTAGAAATTCATGGAAACGTGAAAAGAGGATTATCTTGCTTATTTGAAGGAACTGGATGCTGCGCAGTTGTCAGCTGAATTCGGAATGAAATTCTGAGCAGAATGATATATAATACTTGAAACTTTTGTTCAATCCCGACGGAAAAACCAGCGTGAGCCAAATACCCCGTCTGGCTCACCCTCGCGTCTGGCGCCCTCCCATATCGCGTGCTCTCTCGCGAACCCCCCTGAGCTACGCGGGGCATTTGGCTCAGGCAGGCTTTTTCAGCCCAGCGTCAAAGGAAGTATCAAGTGTTATATACCATTCTACTCGGAATCTTACGGGCTCGGTAGCTGACAACTGCGCACCTCCTGAATTTTTGATATCTGAAAGAGATATAAAGTAAAAAAGCGTTTTCATACATGACCCGTTTTCTGGGCCAGTTTCAGATAAAGGCACCTGTTTCAATGGGTTTTGCATGCGCAGTTATGTTGCCAATTCAATAGACAACTGCGCAGCTCACGATTTCCCAAGATTGTTGAGAAATTTTAAAGGACGCAAATCCCCCGTCTAGGTTTTAAAAATTGATTTCTCCCTGGATTCTTGATGAAATTTGTCGCTCTTGGTGTCATCTTGTAGGGGATTTCGTGAGGAGAATCGCTGACAACTGCGCAACAGACAGTTCTGTGAAACCACCGAGATATTTAGCAAAGATCGAGCTGGGGCATTTTCCACGTTAGGCTGAGGGCTGGTCCCGGCACGAAAGCGGAAAGCCGCCGCAAATCAGCTTCAGCGTTCCATCTTCAAAAAAAACGATGTTTTCTCAATTTTGTGAGCAATATTGAAACTGTTTCAGTTGAATACATACTTCAAACAGCTTTCACTGTCCAGTATATGTCATCGTTCACTTTGGTGAACCCTTCCTCAGCACTATCGAAGCTATGGTTGCGGAACAACCTTCACTTTTCGGCCCAGACAACCTTCATTTTTTTGTCCCCTGTCTCACCCCTATCGTACGTATGGGCCTGGGTGTGATTCCTTCCATTTTGATGTTTTCTTACCGCCACCGTGTAAAATCCCATACCAGGCGCATCACGTGGCGCTCTCAAGCATAATTACACGTAAAGTCACATATAGTAGGTTAGTCCCGCGATGTCTACCCGGCGCATCGAACGCCATCACGTGTGGCGTCCTGCTCTTGACCATCACTCAGCTGGTTGGCTGCTGGAACGCCGCTAGCAGGAATCCACGCGTGATGGCGATGCGCCGGTAGACCACCACGGAATCAGTAAACTATACACACTCTAAGCTACCCGACTATGTATATTTTTCTACAGTCGTGACATCAGATCAGTGGCACCAGCTTGGCGTGCTGGTTTCATTGGCATGAAATGTTCCATAATGATCAATACATATACCGTTCTACGATGGTCCAATCGATTGTGGTTTGTTCCAGTAGTCCTAGGTTAGAGGCAGTGTGTCACCTCGTTTCGCGTGTTGTAGATATCAATAGATCCTTAACCTCCTCGCCACGCTGATTCCAGAAATGTCTAGAAAATGTCACAAAAGTGATGAGAACCCAATTTTTGCAATTCACGAACCACTTGGGCGGAGCGGTCCGTGAGTGTGCTGGCTGCCCGCCACGTTTGCAACGTTAGCCAACGAGTTTTGACGTGGTTCGGTCGAACAAACTGCTACAAACCCCTTACAGACCCCGTCCCGAAAAACGGATTCAGAAGCCGTTTTATGATATTTTATGTACACCGTCGGAATCAGCGTGTCGAGAAGATTCACAATCTGCTAATAGCTCAAACTCGAAAACAAGATGACACACTGCCTTCAAGTCATGTTACGAACGCGTACTTATTTATTTTTTATATTTGCCGGTCAATGTTTTACAATATCCGGCACTTCAATAGATAAACGCGTATTACCATGTCCAAATCCACAAAGTAACTACAACTTTTTTTTGTAATAATACACCGGTCATCTTTCACATTCGGCGGAGAAGGTTCCTGACCGATGGTTTGGTGACGTTCTACTATACCACTGTCTTCGACAGCTCAAGCAGATCTCATCTCTGTACAAAGCGATTTCTGAGGTGAGACTATGCCTTTAAGCGCATTTTCGCAGTAACATGATGACATGCAATGCGTTTTTCAGCCGTTTGCAGTAAACTGCGTTGGAAAGACACGTATACATGCATTCGCTCACGCCAACACCTCTTCAGAATGCACGTCCACGTTCCGACCGGGTGTGTAACACTGGTAAATTCACGCGCTCTAACCAATTGAACACATAACAAATCATACTGAACAGAGGGGCTTTCGTTTCCGATTACAATTCTTCATAGAAGCATTTCAGGCATCAAAGCAGCTCAAGAAAAAAAAGAGACACCGCGAGACGACAAAAAATTCCTTTTCTGGAGTCCTGAACTTTGCATACCTTGAATCGCAAATTCTACACGTCTAATGTGAGTTTTACTATAAGGAAGAACAAAATAAAAGATGGGATAACATATTACGAGGAGTTTATCACCTACAGAAACAGCATTCCTTCCTCTGAACATGTTTCTCTTTCAGTGCCCTTTCGGATGTCTCTAAACTTCACCTGCAGGATAGCGGCATCCTTGCATAAAGGTCTAGTGGTCTAGTATGAACGAAGCAATATCACTAGTAGCAAAATGCTACAGCGCCTTCAACGTCTTGACGAGAACGTACCGAACTGATGAGCACCTTTTGAATATTAGCTCTTCTCTGGCGAAAAAAGACGATGTTAAAAAGAAATCGTGAAAAAGGGTACTAGAACATTGTAGGAAACTGGGGTGGACTTTTTTTGCAAGTATCGCACTGAATACAACTACTACGAAAATGTGCTCTCCCTGATTCGTAGTTCTAAGGAACTTAAAAAATCTTCACCTGATGTTCATCGCTACAGTAAGCAACAGATCCACAAAACAGGCACTGCTTCAGCGACTTGGCATCGGCACAACCACAATACCGACATTTCTCCAACATGTCTGGATTGACGGACGCCTGAAAGTTTTCGCGTCAGTAGATAGTCAACAGTCTTGCTCAAGGCGGGGCCTCATACTAAGAAGGTGAATTTCGTTTTTAATGCGAAGCATTACAAAACGCAATTTTTGTTTCAAACGGCTTGTTCAGTGCAGAGCAACCATTCTTCCATCACAGAACACTGCTTGCCTAGTCAGCCGCGCCGCGTGATCTACAGGGTGTCACAAACCAGTTGAGTGCTGGGGTTGTCGGATGCGGCGCGGCAGACCAGGGCTGGGATTCATAAAATGGTAACTATGCAAACCAACAATGGGTAGAGTGATTGGTTATCCCATGGACTTCGTAACGTTGAGAGATGCAGGACGCAAAAGTTGGTTCGCTAACTGGGTTTCGCTTGGTTTTGCATTCATGAATCCTAGCCCATGCGGGCGGCACACTGTGATGCAACAGTGATTGACCGGCACTGCAACGGCACGATATTCGGGTGTTGTGAAACAATACAGCAGGTTTCTCCCGAACAGTTCCAAGGACCTTTGAATAAGAGAGCGAGAACAATACAGATGGGTGTCGAGCATTACACTTGATGGGTAGGTGGTCTGAAATGGCTAATACTGGCTTCCAAGTGCCACCCGAATTCAGGCTGAAGGTAGAGTATCACAACAGGAATCGTTTTTGAGATTGGTAAAGGAACACTATTGCGAGGAATGCTGGGAACGATAGTGTTGCAGAGAGTTATAGAAATTCCCGACATCTATGGTGGTTGGCCTGCTCCTTATCATGAAGGAGCTGTAGGTATTGTGTGGTTTTTGGTATGTTCGCTAGATACACTAAGCAAAAACTGTTTGTGTAAACCACAACCTCCAACATGTTGTACGGGCAATATATGCTGTTTTACCTTGTCATGCATTAAGGTTCGACACCCAGTAGCAGATGGATAGATAATAAATTTGGGCCTGAATGAATAAATTTGGGTAATCAATCATAAAAGATTAAAAAAGTGATAGGATTCTGGCAATCCGCAATCGGAAAAAAAGCCATGTAACCCTTCTCAGAGGGCACCGAAGCAGATAAGTAAGATGGATTTGAGATCAGTGCAATATAGCAAATTGCTATGAATGTGGCGAATCCACCAAGTACTTTCATCTCCGGAGATGGAACAAATGACAACAGAAGATTTTTGTCAAATTCTAGCACGGTCCATGCTTCAATACCACCCCAGGACAAATAAGCCATCCATCTCTTCGGGGTTATAAATTGGTACCGCAGGAGCCTGGGAAGACCAAGCGCTTATTTGATATATCAAATGCCTTCAAAAGATACTGTTACAGCATATATAGTCAACTCCAAATGTCCGTAGACAAGAGCTGGGACCGCGGCGCGGTTCTCCTCCGCGTCTCTGCCCTGCACGCCACGCTGAATCCGTGCAGCAGACAGCGAGAGACCCGCGCCGCGCCCCCAACTCTTGTCTGCGGACATTTGGAGTTGACTATACGCATTCAATGCCTCGTATGATGTTCAGATAAAATCGAGTGCGTGGCACATCCTATAAACGGACGAAGAACGCTTTATCCTTTACAACCCTTTCATTGCTAAGCTACACCAATCAATGGTCCATACAAGCACATATTCTTCAAGGCTGTGTCCACTAGACAGTAAAATGTTTCATCTGAGGGAATTACAAAAAAAAAACATTGATCGGAAGAAAAGAATGATTGCAGTTTCTATTTCATAAGTGTCTATAAAATGCCATGGGAAGTTAAACTTTTTCCTAGCCTAACTTTGACAGAAGCTACATAGCGGAATTCGAAAGTCTATGTGATTCTGGCCAGTACTATACATTAAAAAACCAACTATCTAGAGCAACTACACTGAAAAACGACAGAAAATGAAGCGACAACGAGAAAAAACCCATAAAGAACTCACCTCTTCAGGTTCGGAACTGTCGATTGATGTGTTCGAGTAGTTGACGGTTATGGGTGAACGCTCGTGTTCCAGTCGTGCGTCCCTCATCTCAGATACCAGCCAAACCAAAGCGTCCAGAATCCGTCAGCTGGACAGAGTGTCTCTCTGAATTTGAAGATTTGAGTACAGCCTTTAACAAAGATCACTCTAATCGAAAGTGTTAGAGAATAAAAACGCTAGAGAGGCACAAAACTGAGAAAAGACGGTAAGAGTAGAGATTGACCGAAGTTCTTCGAAAATTTCTCGATTCCGAGAATCCAAGCCATGTCAGCCACTGAGTTCTCTACATGACGCTATGCTTGTATTATATTTCACCACTGCGCGGTAACCAAGCATGTACAAAGTAGTCTCGAAAAATGCGTGCTGCTGTCGTCTTGGAGCCAATCTTTTGCGCCAAGTATGACGATCAACGCTTTTTCGGAATCGGTGAGCGTATTATTGAGCTTCATAAGCGCATTACTCGTTTATCACACCATTCGCTGAAGTTTCTACATTGCCCAATAAGGACAAAGACATTGAAAGCTATAAACCATCTACCACAATAGCAGTATTATGTAATAAGTCTTAAAAATAGATCGTGCGCCTGTTTTGGCAGTATGACTGCAATTCCAAGCAAGAGAACTTGGGGCATGAAAATTTTTTCGTCGGAATTTCAACGTAATTTTGATTGCGTGACCATAATGAGCATGAATATGGTGGTCAGTTTGATTGAATGGATTTTCCGAGTTGAAAAAAAAAGTTAAAAATAGTGAAAAATATAGAGGAATAGAAGGGAAACAGACAATTACAACCAAAACAATATAGGAATAATGGAGAAGAAACGGGAAGCAAATCACTCCACAGAAAAACTGAGAGAGTACTGGTGAAAGCAGCTGATTCGTATCAACTTTCGCTCACCGAAGCTAGTATTGCTGAGGACAATCCGTACCAGCGAGCAGGGTGAAAATGTTGGACTGGAATTTTGTCTGTGATAGCTTAGGAGACACTTCTGTCATGGAATATTCGGGACCATGGCTATGGTTCGCAAATCCTCAAAAGCTCAGAGACGATTATTATCGTGAGTACTGCCTTTACATGGTGAACATGTGGAAATGCTCTCTTGCAATCTGCTTCAGTTTTCCAAGAAATTCATCCTCAAAAACCTCAAAAACACAATAAGGTAGTCGAAGAAGAGCCCCAGAACCAATGCTACAATGCCCTTCAGTCTGGGAAGCCAAGGAACTACGAGAATTGCCACATTATTCGAATCATCCGAAAGATTCTGTTCAAGTAATGGTGACGTTAGAGAAGGGTGAAGTAAACCAGCGCTGCCAGTTTTCCCCTCGCTATTCGACCTTAGAAACACTGATAAGAGGTGATGACGAGATATTTGCAACGCCGAAAATGTGACGTTGATGAATTTACCAAAATTGCCTTATTCTACCAATGTGACCACTAAGAATTCGACACAAACCCACTCGCAGCAGAAAAAAAAACTGCTCAGACCTCTCTAACCCACGAAACTATGAAGATAACCTTAAAAAAGGAGTGAACTAACATTTCCAGAGGAGAAAATAAGACGGAAAGAGTGCCGAGTGCTGGAACTAAAAGAAGGTGAGAATTGTTTGCGTTCTACTCGTAGATTTAGTTCAATGGAATCCGACCACACACGGGCATGAGTTCGCCTTTGTGTTTAATTCGTATAACACAATTCCCTGTGAACTCGTCTTGAGCTCGTGCGTGGGTTGATAAGTTGTAGAGCAATGGTCGTGCGATGCGTAAGTAAAGAGAAGTGAGAGCGGGGCTCGTTGTCTTGGTAGAATATTAGTGTACTATTATTAGTAGTACTACAGCCAAGACTCCAATCGAGGCTGAGTTTTAAGTGGTCAATTTTGGGCTTAAATGAGGCAGTCCTACTCACCCCTGGAAGGCAAGAAAAGGTTATTTCGGGCACCATGTTGACCCAACTCGAACCCAGTTCAACCGCATGTTATTCCATATCCACCGAAATTTTTGCCCGAAGGTGATCGAATCTTTAGCCGTGCAGATGCACCTTCGATGTTTTCCAACACATAGAGAATAATGCTTGCCCATGGCGCACATTTCAATGTCTTCAAAAAATTATAGCCCCAGAAGGGATCGGTGGAGTTACTGCCACAACTCTACATTCCCGAAGGTGTTGTTGTCATAAGGGCAGAATTACTTCAGGCTGTGCACCAAACAGCTTTTGATGTTTTGTTGATGCTTTCCTGTTCGTTCACCCGGTCGTACTTTAGCGCATAAGCTGGTGTGCGAAACAGACAAATATTAGGTTGTTGCAAAATCGATGTCGGATTTCGACAAGTTGACTTTGAATTGTCGTAACTCGGCAAAAACTGAACCTTTTCTGCGGATTTAGCACTTATTTGAATCGTCACATCTTTGCCATCCTTCAGCTACGTTTTTGTTCCATCACACCAAAAGTCAAGCTTTTGGACCCAGAAATATCGGCGAGGTCGTTTTGAAGTAGTGTATTTTTGCGGCTTGCTCCTCCTCTCAGGGATGAGTCCCACCGCTTGAATTTGCGGTCATCGGTAGGGGAACAGTCCGATGAGTCAGGCGTCTACGGAAGAGTCTTGATCTCCGCCTGCATTTACTTCCAAAGGTTGGTAACATTTCATGTGCAAGCCACTCTCATGCTATCGAGTTCGAGTCCACGAAACAGTTTGGGACAAATTTTAGCGGACGAGTACATTTTAATTCAAGCCCAAAAACCACAGCAATAGTTTGTGGATATGAATAAAAATGAATAGGCAGAAAGAGGAAGAAATGGGCTGTGGAACAAGTACAAAATATATGGTGGAAGCAGCATTTCACATTCTAAAGCATTGCTGCAAAGTTCATGGTCCGAATATCCGACATCGATTTCGCAACAACCTAATAGAATGAATAAATAACATCTGAGATTGAAGAGCAAACTGTCCTTACAGCTATTCCTACGTATTTCCATGATTTTATCTCGTCAACGAACATCCACTAATGTGTATCCACCTGGATCTACCTCAAAATCCATCTCCGGAGCTCGTTTCGAGAGCCCCGCAGTTTTACTTTTGAAAACTGAGCTGTTTCCTCTTTTCTTCGTGCTCATGTGTTGAACATTGTACAACGTCATTCTTCTATACCAGTTCGTTTCACTGGAGAAGATGCCCAAGGATCGAGAGAAATTATCTTTTCTTTTATCTCCAAGCGGTTTAGGAAGGAATGAGAATTGTCTCTTATTGCTGTGGGGAACGCAGAGGTGCTCTTGACAAGTTCTACATATAATCTCGCATTTCAATAGATCTATTAGTCTTGTCATAAACGCAGACTCTCACCTCAAGAACAGCTATGTAAAAATCTAAAACGGAATGTCTTGAAGTAATCGAGAATCCTGTGCTTTGAAGTGTTTTTTGTCGAAAGTATCACCATGTCGACCTGATCTAAAATCTTTCAACACTTCAGGATCAAAAACGAGATGAGACTCTTCTTTTCAGCAATCCTAGCGTTACAATAAAATAGGGCTCGTATGCGTGAAATGGTGGGTAGTCTCATACACATGAGTAGTAGCTGGTTATAGACAACACCACGAATGGGTAAAGCTGTTGATGTGCGTCAGGCAAACGATGAATTTCATTACGTTAACATGTTCACCGTGGGTAACCTCAATTATGTAAGCGGAGCCAGCTGTGTGCTAGTCACTTGGAAGCCCTGATATAAATCGGTATTAGAGCTTCACAGCTCATTCAACTAGGGTCTCTACAGATATCAGAAACATTTTATTGAAACATGGCGTGAAAAAGTCATTTTAAAGGCAAGGTCCGGTCAAGATTTTCGACTTAGGGTTTTTGGGCTCTTCGTGATGTAACCCGCTCGTACATCATGTGAGCGGCGTTTGAGAGCGCTTGCTAAGGTCAATCCCGAGTTTCAAGGGAAAACGCTCCAAGGTTACGGTATCTAGTGCTTTGGTCTGGGTGGTGTTGCCACCGCTACTCTCTTCCAACACAACAACACGTGACGTAATCATCCTCCACACAGCGACAAGGAGGTGTTGCTGGAGTTACGTATGCAACAACACGCGTGCTGCGGCACCAATAGCACAGCGACACAGGTGGTGTGGCACCTCCAGTGCAACACCACAGCTACTGTTGCAACTCCACTCACGTGGCCCGACGTCTAGTGGTCGTCCACTGAAAACACGTAGTATGCAACCATGCAACCAGAATGTCGGCACTTTAGCGTAACTTAACGGATCTTTTTCGGACTTTCAATGTTGTTCAGGGTTACTGCCATCGTAGATTCATCATTTCAAGTAAGAAACCGACAAAGTATGTTTTGACCGGACCTTGCCTTTAAGCGCCAAACACGAAATTCCAATAGGTTGAAACAATGCTACTAAAACATCTTTTTTTAAACTTTTTGCCGTCAACCTTGATGTGAGCATTCGCCAGATAGTAGAACGCTAATCTTTCAAAGTGTTACGGTAGACTTATGGCCAGGAATGGTAATGGAATGTGTAGGAAATAAATAATAATGGTGGACAGCATGTGAAAAAAACTCTCCCATGTAAAATTTCCCAAGGTCCTTTAGAACACAACTTCTAAAGCAGAGAAGAATTCAGTCGAGAAGGCGCCTTGTATCGCTTGATTCTCGTCCGAACCTTCTGATTCTTGATCTAACCTGCGTGTAATTCATGTTCAAAATGCCATATAACTTCCCAAAGCATCAGGTCCAGTTATGGGAAGTGCACCCAATGCTAGGTCAACTGAGCTGCGTAGAGGTTGAACCTACAGGCAAAATGTGTAAGTTCCAGTCCATAAATGGGAAACCATTCCGTTATATTCAAGACATAACAAATAAACACAAAATTCTCACCCTATAACGTGTCCAACATTCAATCGATTCTACAGCTGTGATGAAACTGGACACAGGCTGGAAATGCAGGGACGCAAAGTGTGGGTGAGGATGCGAATCTTCCTGTTAGACTCCAAAGAACAGGATCTGCAGCGATGCACGTTCAATGTTCCAGCGACCAACTCTACAATAAAGGGAGAATAAGTTGTTCAATCAATCAACTGCGAACAAAACAGTGATATCTATGAGTAGAAAGCTTGCCTAGATTTGGCTTGTGAGAAATAAGAAATTTATAAACCGTAGAGGGCAATGGATGACCGACTTTTTTGTAGGATAACCTACGCTTGTATGATCAAACCGTTATCGACTTAGGATTTGCACAAAATTTACTCTCTTCTAATCTTTCTAGTGCAAAACATTCGTATTAGAAATACAAGAAGTGAGTGTGCTCAACATAAAACAAGAGAAATATTCCTGTAAAAGTTAGATCATACTAACATAAGCATACAGCCAAATACGAAGAAATATCTCATCTCATGATAATAATACTAAAACATGAATGGAAAATAATGAAACGTCTTAAATCCTAGCGGTGTCGCAGGAAACGTATGCCCAAGCCTCGGAAAAAATTGAGCCCAAGTCTGAACCTAATTGCCCCTAACTCCACTTCCCCAACACGCCTTATACTTTCATACAATTCGCTATTTCTGCACGGGACAATTCGCAACGATTTATTTTGATATTCTGCCGTTTCTTGTCGATTCGATTTGATCGATCCATTTCAGCATTTCGTTTTACCTAGAGATGCGATAAGTACTCATGTGTCAGTTGATTTATTTTCTTTCCTCGTTTTTCCGGATAAACTCATACATGCAATTAGTAAGTCATGCAGATTGAACCATAGGTTTCCTCTCGATTCTCGTGCAAAATAGGCAATAACGTTATTTTCACTATATTGTTTTCTTAAAGGCAGCACCCGCGGAAATCCTCGACTCGGAGCTGATGTGCGTGTGGTGAAGTACAGACTCAGCACATCATAAATGTGAAATGAACACAAACAATTATGGCTTACCTGCACAGAAAATCGAACTGACGTCGTAAACCCGCCTGGCCGTGTTCACGCCTGTACGAGTTTTCCCCGGCTCGAAGCGCAAGCTAGAGCTATTGCGGCGCATGGCGTAGAGCAGTACATGTAGCGTAGTGTATGAAATACACACCATTCACAGGATTTCGTGGCGTTAAGCGCGTACCCTCAGCGGAAAACTCGTCCGCGCTGTGAACGCGTGGAAAACAGCGCCTTCATTTCCCGTCTTCCGGCGTGTTTCTCGCTGTTTCATCATTGCCTATGAGTTCATCGTCTCCGATAATCTCAGAATTCAGCGAAATCTCAAACATGAAAATTTCCGCGGGTGCTGCTTTTAGACGTTGTAAATTTCGAATTTCGGACTTCCTTTCCACGCATGTAAACTTGCATAGAAATTCGCACTCAGGATTGTATGGATGTGCGTCAGAATATAGAGTGCAAAATGAACGGATTTAGCAGAAGAACAATATATTTTGAAAAAGACAAGGAGGTCTAAAATGAATAAGATATATAACAAAAGCAAAACTCAACCCTCATTCTCCCCCGCCCCAGGCCAGCAAAATCCACAACAAAATGTGTCTATGTCTTCTAATTCTGCCTTGCCCACTAGTGAAGTGGTTACTGTCAGCTCTTCCTAATGCTTCACCTTTCCCGTGCTCGACTGCAAGGTGAAGGCTGTCAACACAACAACGCTTGTGAAAGTGTTCTCAGCTAGCAGCGCTACCCACCAGCTCACGCTAGTAATACATGATAATATAGTGAAATGGCCGTAAAAGAACCGTACTTGGATAGGAAAGACCACAAGAATGCTTTTGTTGATGTTTCACTCAAAATTTCGACACAGTGATGAAGTATATATAGTTCATTTTGATATGCATGCGGGACAATCAAATTTGCATTTCATGCTTGTGTTAGCGCGTAATAACAGGGCCAAATTATGTGAGGTAGACCCTCCACCCCCCCCCCCCCC
>JARK01001366.1:0-19734 GCA_000688135.1 Ancylostoma ceylanicum | reverse complement strand
GGGGGGGGGGGGGGGATTGAGGCCTTGGACACGAATATCGTATCAATTCTAAACCGTAATTCCGCTTTAGTAGAGTTAGGGTAGGTACAGTTTTTCACGGAATCTTCTCAAATTTCGAGGACAAGGGAAAATTCGTCGCGCTGGTGTATCACGCGGTGCATCACGAATATCAATATCGCATCGGTTTTTGAACCTTAACCCTAATTTCCTAAAGATACATCATACAATCGACAGAAAATGTCGTAGGCAAAATAATATTGATAATCGTAATTAACACCGTAATGGGGTGCACTGAGGATCAAAAAATACGGTGACACCACGTATCCTTTCGAAAGAGCATGCTCTTATTTGGAGAAAAACTCAAGCGGGAGGTCGTTGCTGGACGTTGAACCCGGACAGTGCTTGAGATGCTGTTTTGTCGCTTTCCAATTCAATTGCCCAAAACACAAACAAATAGGATACTAGGCTTTTGATGCACTTGAGATATGGGCCCGTAGTGAAGTGTCATGGCGGTGAGATGATGTGCCTGCACATCTCGTCGCCACATATGGGGCGATGATTGCACGTGCGATGATTTCCGAGAACTGTGGGATAGGAGATCGTCACCATTCCCGGCAGTGCTGGGAGCATGTCGGTGGGAGGCGATGATCTCCTCGCCCTGGAGGGCGATGATCGCCATGTTTTGATGACGAGATAGTGTGCGTAGTGAAGAGACGCTGAGTGAAGTGCTCGGAGCATCTCACTCGCAGGGTGGCGATGATGTGTAGTTAAGCGAACTCGGGGGCGCAAAATTCACGGGATGCTTCTTCTCTGACTGTTCTCTCGTTCAGTCCTTGTATTGTGGAGGGGTTATGTAATATTCAGCAGGGTTGGAGCATTCCTCGCGCCTCTCGGAACGGCAGGGTTAGGAGTTAGGGTAAGTAGGGTATCTCACAGAATCCGTTCAATATTTGTCTACGGGGGTTATTTGGCACGCTGATTACGAATATCAAATTGGTTTCGCACGGTAACCCCGTTTTGGTAGGGCAACGGTAGGGTTAGGGTAAGTAAGGTATCTCACAGAATCCCCTCAATTTTTGTCTACAAGGGTTACTTGGCATGGTGATCACGAATATCGCATTGATTTTGTACGGTAACCTCATCTTGGTAGCGTAACGGCAGGGTTAGGGTAAGTAGGGTATCTCATAGAATCCTCTCAAATTTTGCCCAGAGGGGTTATTTGGGGTGCTGATCACGAATATCGCATTCATTCTGTACCGTATTCTCATTTTTGTAGGGACACGGTAGGTATACGATAGAAAATTCAGATAAAATGTCAATTTCAAGGAGAAGACGAAGGTGACATGCAACATGATGTCGATGTTCGTGATCAGCACCTCAAATAACCCCTTGAGCAAAACCTGAGCGAATTACATGAGGTACCGCATCTTGGGTTACCCTACTGTAACCCCACAAGAATGAGATTACGGTACAAAATGGATACGATATTCGTGAACAGCATGCCGAATAACCCCCGTAGACAAAAATTGAGGGGATTTTGTGAGATACCCTACTTACCCTAACCCTGCCGTTATCCTACCCAGATGAGGTTACCGTACAAAATCAATGTGATATTCGTGATCGGCATGCCAAATAACCCCTCCGGACGAGGTTTCAGAGAAATTTTTGATTTTGAGATTTTGGGGCAGAACAAGTGGAATAGTACCGAAATTTTTGATTTTGTGGCAGAACAAGTGGAATAGTGCCAGGCCGGCGAGAAATACAGATCATGGGCACAAATACTTAGCTATCTTCGTTTTTGAAACGGACTACTACTAAAACAAAACTACTTAAAACAAAAATCCGAAAAATGTGGTGGATACTATGTAATCCTACGAAAAGAGCACAGGGGCGTCATTGACAAGTAAAACATGTTCAAACTTGGCAATAGCTGCGGGTATCTAACTGTTTCACAGGTTAAACCGACACGGAATGATGTGTGAGTATGGTCTTTCCGAAACGACGAGTCCGATGGGGCCGGCGGGAAATCTTGAAGCAAAGCGGCTGCGGCGCGGGTCGACTTGGCTATTTGGGATTAAACCAATGAAGAAACTCAATGAATAGAAAACTTATGGTAGTAAAGGTAGTAAAGTGGTAGGAAAGATTGTAAATATTTAAAAAATGGCACTAAATGCAACAACAAATGCATATCAAATTGGTGTGTGCTGCCAAGTCCACCGTGCCGCCTCTTGATCTACCGACTGCCTCATCAGCCCCATCGTTTCGGAAGGACTGTACGTGTCACGCATGTTTGGTCTGTGCGATACACACAGCCGGAAATCGCACACGACCGATTCTTCAAGGATTCTGATCGCCATGATCGTCTCCCACGCGATGTGCGATCATTGCCATCAATATGATGTGCGATGATCGCCATCGACACTTTACTACGGGCCATGGGCTTACTCTACTCTCCATAGAATTTCGAATCTTCAAAGAAGAACATCGAAAAAGGGGGAATCGTTTTTGCCCGAACCACCTTCGCGCCACGATCTGCAACTTCACTGGATGTCCCAGGGTCTGAATCCTAATTGATGGAGGGTGTTTCTCAAAGTTGTCTTGTATTCTATTCAATGGGAGGCAATGAACATAAATCATATGACAATGTTCCAAATTACATTGTAATTCTTTTTATGCCTGCCTTTTTCTTTGATAGCGTATTCATGGCCCATCCTGTACTAACCGAAACCCTACAAAAATGGGTTACAGTACAAAACGGCCATGTTTTTCGTGTTAAGCATCTCGATAACCCTCTAAGCGCAGTTCAGAAGGAAGTTTTTTTTTTCAAAATTCTGTAGTAGAAAGAGCCGAACAATGCCTAAATTTTATACAAAAGTCCACCACAACAATATTTGGTCAGTATTGCCTAAAAAACGAGAAACGAGAAGGAAAACGAAAAAAAACTAAAAACGGAATTAGATTTAAATTGTTCTGACAGAGAAAAAACACTGAGAATTAAAAAAAAAACAATCAACAACAAAGAAATGAAGTAACTTGCCTCGCAGCGGATAGGCCGATCGGCTGAAGCTTTTCACACCGCAGTTCAAAGCGCGATGAAAATCTGATGAGGAAAGGAACGGCCTCTGAAAAAAAAGTTAGAGAAACCAAGCACAAACGTGTAAATAAAAAGTTGGACGATCTGAAAACAATTACTAATTTGAAAGCCCGAGCAGCGCCACAAACTAACCTTCCGTATGGCCAAAGCAAGCGTAACAACAATGAGGAAGAAAAGGAAAAGTTCCAAAAAAAGCAGAAAAAGTCTCCAGTAAATTGAGTTACTTTTGAACCGATCGGACAACTGACTTCTAAGCAATGGTGCGTACGAAAACAATACTTGTTTTGCCCTCAATGCATCAATACGATTACGATTCTCAAGGGTCACCGACGCAAAGCACAAGCACAAGTGTGAAAGTGCACGCATCGTGGTTGGAAAGGAATTCCACGAATAGGCAATATGACACGTCCGCATGTTACATGTGGAAGATGATAGTGCGAGCAGATGAAACACTAGGTTTTAGGAAAATTGATATCGCTCAGTTGGGGTCAGGACACACTGAAGGATATTTTGCATTATGGGCGGAAGGGGGGGGGGGATATTTCAATAGAACCGAGATCCCCTCGCGGCTAAAGTGTAATAAAACTAACGGGTTCGCACAACAAAAAACAGTTTCAACCTCTCAACTGCTGTTTGCAAAGCACAGCGTCCAGATTGATGTTATTCATGCGGGTTGCACTTCAAAAGAAATGCTGGATGCGAACATATGGTCGATTCGTTTTGACAGTGCGCAGGCCGTTTGAGGGGCACTGAAGCACGCAACGCGATCAGCTGATCCAGTCAATCCGACGTGTTCGGTAAGTTTTATCGCTTGCTTCCTCTTATACTTATTCTAAGTACTGAGAAGGAACAACTATGAGAAGAAACAAACAAAAACTCACTGACGATGCCAAACTGATCGTGGGCCAGTCGCTTGACCGACCGTGTCCCAATGCTACAGTCCTTGTCGAAAAGATAGACGGATTGCGCGTGCGATTTTCTAGCGTTGCGGCTGCAAAACCGCGGCGGGACCTACTCGACCCCCTCCTCACTTGAAGCATGCTCCCTCCGCACCCCTCGTTGAGGTCCCGCCGCGACTACAGGAAAAGCACTGTCAAAACAAATCGACTGTCTTTGCGCTTTTTTCAGTTGCAGTTTTCTCCGCCCATTTGTTGGCTTTTGGCTACTGGTCACACACGATTCGAAAGCGTTCGAAACATGTGCTCCGAGGATATTGCAACCAATTTTTTGACGCCCAACAATTTACTTGATTTCGATACCTTCGAAGTGGAGTAATGGGTCCATGAAAAACAACACTGTAGTCTTTCCAAAAAACACTTGCCTCCCGCCACACTGCGCGTCGACTAAGCCATATCGCAGCACGTATGATAATGCAAAGGAGGCGCGGCGCGGCTCAGCAGGCGGGCGGTGGATGCCTGAGGCAAGTATTTTTTGGAACAACTGTACCTATCACTGACACCTGCCTCTCCTATCACTCAGCTGAAGTATGGAAGGCCACGAAAACTGCGCAACTGGACCGTGTTGATTATGAAGAGAAGTTGCGCTCGAAACAACCACTCACCTTCTACACTCAAAGAAGACGTATTTGATATCGGTGACACCAACTAATTAAATCGATCAAATTTGATGAAAGCCTGAGAACTGATCGGAAGGGATTATGTGGTCAAGGTGGACATCGTACTTCTCGAATGTATCAGTTAATTCTACCTAAAAGACTTCAATCTCAAGGGTATAGTCACCCTATATCTAGGGTAACGTGGGGCCCGACAATGCCAAAACTGTCAAGGTGGTCTTCCAACAGCTTGATCGATAGTGTTCTTCCGCGTTTACACTCTTCCGAACGTACGCTTTCATCACATGCTTTTCGGCCCCTTACAGAAAACAAAGAAGAAAGGGTTTTTCTTCACTAATTTTAAAGTTTTTCTTCCAAAGCCTGAAAAAGAAGTAATTCACTATTTCTAAAGAACATCATATTGATGGGATTATAATGGGAAGCGCTTCGTGAAGATACAGAGCACTTCACATAGGAGTGGTAATGGGACGGAAAAATAGCGAATAAAAAAGCGCCGACTTATATTAACAAATAGCATCTCCTGTGGAAAGACGCTTGATTTATCCGGGCTAAATTATGTCCTAGAAATGAAAGAAGGAAAGAGCAGAGAAGATCGTTCGAAGAGAATCGAGCAACACATAACGGCAAAATAAAAGTGAAAAATGCACATCTTTGCGGTTTCGCAATGGTGGGCAAAGCGCTCTTTCAGATGGGCGATAAACTGACAACTCCGCCTCGGGAAGGTGATATCAGCGAAATTTATATAAGGAAACACATGAGTAAAAACTCGGCTGGACGGTTCGCACGGGTGGCGATCGATAACTAGACCACGCCGACGGCAGACCGCCGACAGGCAACGGCTATTCCAGCGAAATTCCATTTCTAGCCCTATTTCGCGATTCGCTGTGAAATCAATCATTCTCACTGGCTGTGGGCAACTATTGATTACCTGCAACTGGTTGCATTTAGAAATTTAGTGGAGCACTTTCTGAGCGGTAGTTGGTGTTCTACATTTTACACATATATCCAACCGTAACATCTAAGGGGAATAAATCATTATTCATGCCAGCGGCGCGACAAAGTTTACGCGTCGTACCAAAATCCCACGGAGTTCTCGCGTTGTATAGAGGCGGCGAAAATGAAAACGCCGTTTGGTCGCGCGGCAGCCGTGGCGGCGAAACCAGGAACACTCCCTACTTGCCAGGAATTCTCTGGTCCCTCCTTGTACTGCGTTGTGTACCGGCGCGTGAAATTTGCAGCGCTGCAAGCATGAATAACGTGTGAGTACGCTTGTCCTTGAAGTGGTACCAAAATCAACGATAAAGGTACCGAAGAAAGGAACCTAAGTACCTTATGGTCACTTTTACGGTTGCTCAAATTTTCTCTGTTATTTGCCAGGAATGATGAAAAATATGTAGGACTTCAGGGGTCAGAACTCCCTCACATGCCCCACAGGATCGATCGCAGATGAGGCAAAACTCTGCCTGTCACTGTGCCATCAACGCGATATGCGGATCCGCAGATGACCATTGTGCCAAGACGCAGATGATGCGGTGCGTGCAAGCGAGTACTTTGCAACAATTGAAGTCTCTGAACAGCATAGAAGCCTTCGGAAACTACAAATGCTACAGAGGGGAGGGACATCTCGCAGAATGTCATAGAAGCCTTGCCTCGGTTTCATAATTGCGCATGGTCATGCCCGCATACCATAAAATTGCCGTGACTACATACAGTCGCTCCAAAAAATACTTGCCTCCGGCATCCACCGCCCGTCTGCTAAGCCGCGCCGCGCCTCCTTTGCATTATCATACGTGCTGCGACGTGGCTCAGTCGACGCGCACTGTAGCAGGAGGCAAGTATTTTTTGGAAAGACTATATGTACCCCTTCCTACTAAGCGCCGGTGCACTGCTCTCACAGTTGTGGATCTGTCTAGCGGCGTTTCCCTACTACTGAGCGCCAGTGCATCATTTCCATAGCAGTAGCCCATCTCCTATCATNGGGGGGGGGGGGGGGGGCAAGTATTTTTTAGAATGACTATACATGGTCATGATCGTCCTGCACGATTCGTGGTTCCCCCGCTGATATTTGCCACGTACCGTCACACGCACTATCATGTATTCTGGTTCTTAGCACGTTCGAGAGCGGTTGTGCGGCGCAACAAGTGCAAAAAAAGCATCAATCCTTATGTGACACACACACGTGCTACGATGTTATGCGTGACAAATAGCAAACTTAACACCTCTGTTTCGAAATTGCCCGTGGCAAGGTTCAGAACACTCCGCGTTTCAAAAATTCTAAGTCTCGCCGGTCCGTTACGTTACTGATGGTATAGTGCGTTCCGTACGCGACGATAGCTGAGTATTTGTGTACAAAATGGCGACTTGGACGTCCCTCTACGCTAAATGCAAGCAAGCCAGAATCGTCAACACGGCGCATCGTACAGTGTGACGCCGCGGAAGCATGGTTTTTGTTAAAAGCTGGTTTTATCATTGTGCGATGCGTCTATGTATACTACGAACGTTTATTTAAAACAAAACTAGTGTACATATCACAACAATTTCAAGAGGCGCTCTTATACCGTTGCATGAATGTTTTTGGATTACGGTAACATTTTCGGGCTGCAATATCACGTCGCAGCCACGGAATTTCTCTTCGTCTCTAATTTCTCCTTGTGGAACACACTATACTGATGGAATGCTAGCGCACACATACCTTGCCTCCGGTATCCACCGCCCGTCTGCTAACCCGCGTCGCGCCTCCTATGCATTTTTATACTATTTGTTTCAGAAATGATAGCAATTCAATGTTTTGTCTGTAGCTAGACAAGACACGTCAAATCTTGGAAATTGAGCGCAGTCAATAACTGGAAACGTGCCAAAACATGTCTCGCCCATAACAACTGGCGAGACTTACCTCATCTTGGAAGCCGGCCAAGTGGCAAGATTTGTGAAACAGACAGTACAACGTGCTACGACGTGGCTCAGCCGACGCGCAGTGTACCGGGAAGCAAGTATTTTTTGGAAAGAGTATAGGTTAGTGCGTTAATCCGTTAATCCGCCAACTCGCTAGAAGAGAAAATCTACCGAATATCGCCTTTTCTTGCGACAACAATTGCGACTTACTACATAGTTTAGTTATAAAGCATGAAAAAAAATAGGAAGCAACATGATGAAACACTAAGGTAGATAAGGGCTAGTTTTAGAGTGCAAAGTTTTATTTCATGAAGGAAGTGTAACGCATTCAAAACATGAACTGCACTAAGACAAAAAAGCGTTCCCATTACAGTATAAAGTTCTTCGTTACGAAACTCCCCAATAAAAGGAGATCAAACATTACCGAACTTAAAACTACACGTGAAATAAAAATCGGTAGAGGAAGTTCGAAACTAGCAATCTTTGATATATGTACAAAACTAGTGCATGTTGATAATTATCAATAGTCATAAAAAATTAATCTACTCTCACTTCGGTTAATGGCACATTGGGAACCCTATGTGTATCCGATCCTAACAGTTAAAACAGTACCAGTACCAATACAAAATACAAAATATTTCGAAACATTGTGATATAGAAGTGGAAGTTGATGTTGTTTCTCACTTCATTTCCCTTTCCAAGCCATAAATATCTGAAAAAAATGGAATCAATAAATGAAGACGGAAACATTGAAAACTTTCAATCATGACTGAACCCCGTTTACTGCGACCTGCCACTCGCTCGCGAATTGTCACTCCCCTGCGTTGACTGGAACTTAGTGTGGTTTTGTGAGTGCGGATTCCCTCAACACTTGTCTTTTGTCCACATCGTTACATTTATATACGTATCATGATTAACCATTATCTCTAGGACCTCAACAGCGGTCTGACCACTACAGATGACGATGCAGAGAGGGGATATGCATTGCCTAAATGGGGGCGATTTATTCTACTGGACTACATATGTACATATATGTATTGGGTTGGGGAATAAGTTCGTGCGCTTTTCCATGAGGACGGAAACCACCATTTTCCGAAAGCAGAATGAATCGCACTGATTGGGTTTTGTAGCTCTTTTCCTCCTCTATTAAAGCTGCCAGAGACAGGTCTAAATCTCACCTGCAAGACTACGAAAAATTGCGTTGTTTGAAACTACTCAAATTGTAGGCCGCACCGAAACTTTTGTATCAAACTTCATGAAACGCACTAGGAACTTAATGATTTATGTGGTATATTACTTCTCCAAACCAGTAGAGTAGGCAATAGTGGAAATCCCCACATCGGAGATTTTTGGTAGTCAGTTTGGCCAAATTTTGCGCAGAAAAGTCGAGCATGCCCATTGTGAACGATCACTCCACCTTGAGCATTTTAGGGTTTCGCTCGGAATGCGTTAGATAACCTCGCTTTTTGTTGAGAGTTTGCATCAGTGCTGATTCCTTCTTGCATGTGGAGCGACCCTAGGATGATAATCGTCTCTATGTCCTACAAACGGGGTGTCCCGAACGAGGGACAAATTTGAGGCGATATTTGCTCTGTACAAAGTAGGCTGACCACTTCTATAGTGTCATTTCAGTAGTGACGGTTTCTCTATGAACGCAGTTTGCATTCTTCCTCACTTGAGCTACATTTGATCCACGATTGAAGTCAAGCGATAGTCGGTGGCGGATTGTCGAATTGGAGGGTCATATTCCATGCGATAGAAAAGAAGGTGCAACGGGAATGAAAAATATCATTGTGACTATCGTAAAGAGCAAACCAAGAGCTACAAAATAGTCCATAACTTGCAATCACTTAATGATCGAATCACCATAAAATACTGAATTGAAAAAAGCGCAAGAACTTATTCCCCAACCCAATATGTAGCCCCATAGTTCAGGGTGGCGACCAGATGCGACGGAAAATAAATTTCTTTTTCCTCCCAGCAAAACGTTTGTAATCTCCAATAGCTTTCTGATTATCTTGAACCAATGCGGTACTTTTCATTCATGAAAAGAAATAAATAAAAGAATTGTGAATACTATGCATAATTCAATCGCAACATTATCAGGGCGGTCGGTGGTGGCGTCTTCGCGGTGAGAGTGGCCACGAAAATTGGTCCCAGCGATAGAATTCAGCCCTGCCATTACCGGAGCTAGCAGGGTTCCGCTGTGAAAAAAGCGTGAAAATTACACCCATTGTATCTGAGGTAGGTCTTCGCTTCCAAGATGAGGTAAGTCTCGCCAGTTGTTATAGGCGAGACATGTTTTCGCACGTTTCCAATTACTGATACCGCTCGATTTCCAAGATTTGACGTGTCTTGTGTAACTACACGCAAAACATTGATTATTTTCAAAATCCGGCCGCGCGCGTGGGCGCCAAATTCAAACGATGAGAACGAGTAAATTAAAGAGGTGGCAAAGGAGGCTGCGTACGCTGCTGGGCTGTGATTGGTCGATTCATGTGCGCGTCGCAACCGCAGCCTTCAAGCGTACGAGCAGCGCTGGAGAGAAATAGACAAGTTTTCTAGGCTAAAATGGGGCAGATGAATGCCATAGCAGTGCAGAGAGTGTAGAGGGTGACCAGAGGAGTCATTTAATGCGTCGACTTTGAAGAATGAACCTGAATTTAGAAAGCGTACGCGTGCGGCGCGGTTGCGTCACGGCGTACGTCTTGACCGCCTCCCGGCAAAGGAAGGATTACGGAGAACATGGGACACCATCCAAACCCAGTTGGGGTCTAGGATACTCCTCGCAGGATGTTATCGATCCGGATATCGATTTATCGATCGATTTTATCGGTTTTCTCATTTTAGCTCCAATCCAAATAGAAAAAAATATGCCCACTGGGGCAATCCATCACGCTGATCGTGCATCTGACAACTATTTTGAGCGACATGTTCACTGATTTATCGATTTTATTGATTTTCGCGAGTTTTGTTCGGGACGTGGTTGAAGCATGCTCGCAAGGGTTATTCACCGCGCTGATCGCGAATCTGATCACCATTTTCTCCCTGCGTTTCGCTTTGGCACGGTCAAAGATGCTCATAGAGGTTATCTCGAAATATTCTTCGGTCACATCAATTATGTGAACCTCAACGGCAGTTGGGGCAATTGGCGTGGACCATAACTAATTTCATGTCAATGATTTTGGGCATCAAATTTACACTTCAAGTGATTTCACACGCCTATGTTGATACTCAGCGACTAGTAATAAACAAAGAAGCGAATGCAAACCACTGAAGATATAAGTGCCACGGTAAATTTAATCTGCTTTGAAGGGGTACAATAGTAATTAAACTTAAGATCTCCGCGAATCTAAATGATCGATGCGTTTTCGCAACAACCTTCGAAGCTCTCCACTGCGAAGTGAAAACAAAAGCTAAAACTCAAAATATTAAAAGCGGAATCGAAATAGCTCTCACTTGTCCGTCGTACGGCATGACTGAAACTTCGGGAATGTACATGAGTACATAGTCAACCCACTTAGCACTGACTTCTTCATCCAAGTCCTTGAGAATATCCTTCATCTGAAAATATAGCAGTAAATGATAGACGATAGGTGGCCTGACACATAGCATTGCTGATACAGAAAGGACATACTACAATTAATAGGATATCTGCCTTATGAAGAGCGATTAAACAATGCGTTAGGGAAACAGAGGGACTATTAGCTCACTTCAGGTAGTACCCCACGTTGCAGGTGATGAACCGCAACTGCTTTGCGGATGAAATCGAGATAACGTTTAACTTCATCGTTGGTGTCGGGGAAAACAAGGCAGTCCTAGAATGGAGCATGTGAATAGTCAAGTATCAACAGAAAAAACTATAGAATGCAGAATACTAACAAGTACGCTCGATTCCTGTGGCAAATTGTCGCTATTTTCCACAGCTTCTGTAGTGACTGTAGTGATCTGGTTGGTAGCAACAAGCTTGTGTGAACGTGCTGCACAAGATGCCTGAGCGGTTTTTACAGGTAGGTGAAAAACTGGTGCGATCACTGGTACCGTATTGCGAGGTACATGATCA
The DNA here is from genome assembly GCA_000688135.1 of Ancylostoma ceylanicum. Classification (NCBI taxonomy): domain Eukaryota; kingdom Metazoa; phylum Nematoda; class Chromadorea; order Rhabditida; family Ancylostomatidae; genus Ancylostoma; species Ancylostoma ceylanicum. The sequence continues at coordinate 8,112 of JARK01001366.1, read as the reverse complement.
TCTTTTTCGTCCTCATCGCAGAACGCAGAGTCCAATCGGGTATGCTTCTTCAACGGTAAATGTTGTCCTTCCACTGATGTTGTTGAAATATGCGAATCTGCTACCCGCTCAGGTAGTAGTACTTCATCGCCAATTGTTTTAGAGTTGCGTAAGTCTCCATTTTCGTGAGGTGCACACTGAAAGGGATTCGCTGCCGAACAAGGTGACTGCTCGCACATCCTTTGAGGCTCGACTTGATTTCTAAGCGACGATGCTGCATCGACACAACGAACACTGCAAGATGACAGAAGCTCAGATTTTTCCACGGAAGAGCTGAAAAATGAAAGATATGAAAGAGTTCGAAATCCAAACGAGGACTAATAATCGCACCTTCGAGGCTCCTCACAATTTGCTGAACATTCGGGAACAATGTTACTCTGAAACGATTCAGTTCATCTTCATTTTATTTAATTTCAGTTGTCGGCTTGTGGAGTCAATCAGCGTTCAGTATTAATTACTTGCGAATGAAAAGCCGCAGCCGTACAATGAAGTTGTAGGTTCATTGACGTCAACAAATTTGAAAACTCATAACATCCCGGCTTCTGAGACAACTGCCCCCTCCCCCTCCTTCCTCGTGATTTCCAATGTGTAATTAGGATTGTCACAGTTCTTACTGGAATTAATCTAATAAAACTGTCACCACATTACAATAGAGACCGTATTAAAGGCAGCACCAGCCGAAATCCTCGACTCGGAGCTGAGGTGTGAGTGATAAAATAGAGAGTGAGGTGTGACAAATGTGAAAAGAACACAAGGAATGATGACCTCTCTGCAGAAAAACAAGTATCGGTGTCGCGGCCACGGCGGGTTTTCAACGGTTCGACGCGTCCGTTAACGCGTGGGTGGTCTGGCGTAGTGGATGCATGCAATTTGTACCATTCACAGGGTTTCGTGGCGGGACGCCCGCACATCCTACAGCGGAGCACTCGTCCGCGTCTTCGAAACATGATGAGGAGGGCCTTTATTCCTTAGATTCCTCGCTTCTCTCACACAATTTCATCCCTGCCTATGAGTTTACCGCCCAAAAAAAACCCGAAATTTGGGGAGATCTCCAACGCAAGGATTTCCGCGGGTGCTGCCTTTAAAGATAGGAGAAATCCGCACTTTTAGAGGCAGCACCGGCGGAAATCCTTGCGTTGGAGATTTCCCCGAATTTCAGGGGTTTTTTTGGACGGTAAACTCACAGGCAGGGATGAAATTGTGTGAAAGAAGCGAGGAATCTGAGGAATAAAGGCCCTCCTCATCATGTTTCGAAGGCGCGGACGAGTGCTCCGCCGTCGACGTCGGGCCGTTAAAGGCCGGCCACGACCACGATTCTTGTTTCTCTGCAGATAGGTCGTCATTCCTTGTGTTCATCTCACATTTGTGATGTGCTCACTCTCTATTTTACCACCTACACCTCAGCTCCGAGCCGAGGATTTCGGCTGGTGCTGCCTTTAAGGTACTAGAACCGTTTATGTTAAGCTCGAACGCTGCTGTACATACGATTTTAAATCCCACCAAATGAGATGTCAATAGAAATCTCAATTTTCAAGTAATCGGAAGTCCTTAAGCGTGAGATTAGAAAACACACGGGATATTTATATTTCCACCTCTGTATTATTAGACAGAGGAAATATACATATCCGTTCGAGCAAAAACAAAAAAAAAACTTCAGAGATAACAACTCATCAACTACATCTGGGAGGTGTTCTTCAACCTGTGCAATGACGTTTCTGCTACTTCTATTTGAAGAATGAGTGTCCTCTTCCAAGAAATCGCTATGCTGAGAGACGCAGTCAAATTCTGACTAGCGACTCAGTCGAATTTTGGCTTCAACGACTTCAGCAAAGCTTCTAAAACTTTTCCCCGCAAAGGAGCATTGGATCGGCGGAAATGAATGATATTCTGATGTTACTTATACCGGACTATGTAGTGGCTAAAGGAATGTCTCCATTCCGGCTACTTCTCGGTTTTCGATAGGGTATTTTGGCGAAGTGTGGTTGGGGCATTGTCGCGGGGTTCAGTTTAGCTGTTTTGTAGCCGCTGTTTTGGCATCATGACGATGTCGTGCTTAGTATACGCGGCCAAATATGCTAGTTTTCGTCTCCGAACCAGAGTGGTCTGCGCTGCTACCCCTCACCGCAGAAAGTTCTCGTGCAGCTGATCCTACGCCAGCATGCTATCCTACACAAATAGTGTGGTAAGACGTGGGGACTTATAACACTTTGTTGTAATCATTTTCATTCATTTTATTGACAGCCACGATGTCGCTGTCGAGTATGCCATGCACATTAGGATAAAGGAGTACTACGGGCCCTGGAAATCGTGTCTTGCATCGATACGCATGGGTTCTGTATGAGATCGAGAAAATCGTGAGCTTTTGGTGGATTTTGCATCGAACTTGGAGATTCTTGAGTTCTGCATAGGTATGAGTTTTGCAAGGATTTAACCATTAAAGAGAGCGATCAATTGAATACCGTGTTTTGCCTGGGATCAATCCGAGATTTGCAACCGATACACATGGGAGGATGCTATAGATGGGATGAGAGATGGGAAGGTGCTACATGCACCGACCGGTGAAGGTTTATCGCGCGCCCATCATGGCTCGTTTTGAAGCAGGATTCTTGTTACAAACGAATGGAGGTACCACTCGATGCTTCTGTATAAGAACAAGGGTGTGAGATCACTTCAAGATGCAAATCGATCACAGCACGCTTACACCTATGCAAAACACGCGTCTACTCACGCAAAACCCATGCAGATCGCCGCGGCGACGCTCGGCGACGTCGCCCAGTGAAGTGCGGCAATGATTAGTCATGGGGATATTTTGCCGCCCGGCGACAACGTTTGCCGCGCACTGACTTTTGCCGCGGTGACGCCGCCGCCGCTGCGGCAAAAGTGTGAAAGCCCCTTTAGGTGCATGGGCGTCGAAGCAAGTCACTGTCGATTTTGCGCATGTGCAAGAATCCACTCATTCTGAGAATTTTATTGAAGTTGTTTTGCTTCCGTGGGACCACAAGGGCAATTTATACCGGATGCGTGCGACTGACGCGCATGCGTCTATATGATCGAGAATAGGGGCCAGTCGCATCGCAGTCGCAGCTCAGTCGCACGCGTTTACGGCCTCGTGACGGCTGCGCATTCTTTTCATTGAGAATTTTATGCCGCGTTGAAAGGTCTTCATAGAAAATTTTTCGCAAATTGATGTTTACGTCTGATAAGCCACATCTGGTATAAATTGCCCTATAGTCGTAGCCAGTACTTCGTCACGACATACTACATAGATCAACGTCACATAAATATCAACTTCAAACGTAGGTCAACACTTTTCATTCACCGTTTTGCTTACAGCGATGCATATACCACTACCGCAACACCTTCGAGAATTCACAGGTATCCATATAACATCTCACCTCAGTTGTTTGTGAAGCACGGCGTGCTTCAGAGGAATTTACTCCCTTCACTCCTGAAGTCTGCTCGAAAAATGTAAGAGGATTTGGAAGATCTTCCGCTTGTGGAGCAATATCAGCAGGCTAAAATGATTAGAAAATGAAAATCCAACAACAAATAACAACTGCAGTGGGTGTGTAAAAAAGCAGGGACACCGGACGTAAACAAAAGGCAAAGATTTTGCTTACCTAATTAGATTTTCCTATAGTCTATTCAAATTCTGCACATCAAATAACCCTAAGCAGCCCCCAATGAGTTCATACGAATGCTCAGTAGACTTTTTTTTTTTGAATTTTTGAAGGAGAATATTCTCAGTCAGAATTATAGGTCAAGTTGTTAAACACCACGCAGAGTTCAGAGAAAATTAACAAACAGCTGTAAATGGTAGCACCGTCCCTTGCTTGGTGACAGGGATACGAAGGCGTTAATATTATATCTCTATATATAAAAATGAATGTCTGTATGTGTGTTTGTATGTGTATGTATGTATGTTCCGAATAGAAATCGCGGAGAGTTGACCGATCGGGACCAATCTTTGCACGCATATACATCTCGGGCAGGTGGAGGTTTTAGGCTACTTTATGTTATATATTGATTTATCGATTTATCGATTTTATTGATTTTTCGCTATTTTTGCCCCAGGGTCAGTAAGGACATGTCTACGGGGGTTATCCGATACGCTGAACACGAACATGACAACCGTTTTGCGCGAATTATCGATTTTATTGATTTTTCGCGATTTTTGCCACGGGTCGGTGAGGACATGTCCACTGGGGTTCTTCGATACGCTGAGCGCCAATATGACAACCGCAACAAATGAGGTGAATAAAAAGGGATTTCTGGGCTAACCAAGAAATGATGAGGGCTATGAGTCGTTGAGTTCAACTGTTACCGTCATCAGCGTTAAACTGCCGGGAGAAATGAAACACCCGAGCGAAGCCGGGTATACCGTCTAGTGTCTGTTAATTATCTCCCACTTCTGAACACGGTCTTGATCAAATTGAACAAAATTAAATAAAACGAAAGCAGATAAAACTCAGATTTCATTGAAATGCGACACATAATAACTGCGGGTTGTGAATTTTCTGAGCGAAATCCCAAAAATTAATAATCAGCCTAGCCCTAAACCAAGTGGTTGTCGGTGCTTCGAACAGGATACGCTTACATTGTCCAAGATGAGCGTGGCAACCTTTGCATGGTATGCACGGTGCAGCCAGCAAATGTCACGACCCGTCGTTCTTCATGGCCGTTGCCCGGAAACATTCACCACGGGTACTAATAGTGATGCTTCCGTAGCGAGAGACCTATTTGGATGTGCAACTCTCAACCTTTCAAAGCTGACCCTAATACGAGATATATTGCTGGATCATCGAGGGACTCGAAAAAGCCTGAAGTTGCGGAGGTTACCTTCATTTACAACATTCACTACACGGCAAACGCGATTTCTGGAGTGGCAATCAACACATGTGAACGAATTTGTTACTGATCTACTATTTGTTGTTCTTCTCTCAACAAAACGGTTGTTTAACAGCAGATGTGTGTATTTCTACCACAGGAAATCCGTAATTCCTTTCTCTTCAAAAAAAAAAATGAAAATTCTACGACGCAACCGTATAGATCGAGAAAGAGCATTTTTGAACTATTTGGTGAGTTGAATCGAACAGACTACGGGAAAGGTCGATTGGAGAGGTACGAGTATTTTTCTATGATCAAAAAGTTGGATGTCCCTCTACCTTTGACACATATTGTCATATTTTGGTAGATGTCGGAGCGAAACCGACTTTTTGAGCCGATTCGCAAACTTTGCTAGTTGGAGCATAATGCAAATCATTGGCAGTTAAGAAGTCCACAGCAGCAAAATTCTGTTTAACGCGATCGCTGACGACATCATCAACATCTCGCTTGGGACACGGATAGCAGTAATGATGTGTATTAACATTTTAATGCATCTTTTATTACCTGGGTTGAGCACTTTGCTGGAAAGCCGTCAGTGAGGATCTCGTTGCCGTTGTATACTGCCGTCTTCGAAGTGTTACAAACAACGATAGGATCTTCAGTTTTACAGATAGTAGGCGTCTGGAACAAATCGGAACCAAACTTCCAGTACGGTTCATAGCGCCAAAAACTGAGATAGAAAAAGATGAACAGCTTTCTCAGTTGAGAAGCAGAAGTGAAAACACATGAGCGTAGTAGCTCCCCAAAATATTTCCATCGATCTCTAACATTTTATTTTCAAAGGAATTTATAAGAAGACGGAAAAGCGAAGGCAGAAACAAAAAATGAGTGGTACCTTAAAATCACTAATGTGATCTGAGTCCAGTTGTTTATGAATGCCAGCACTGATGGCCACGGCAGACGAGTTTGGTCGAATGAGAGGAGGTGGACGAAAGCCAGTGTCCTGAAGGGTGAAGCTCTTGAAATCGCACCAGAGGCAAAAATAGCAGAAGAAAAAGAGTTCTTCTTGCTAACACATATGAGATTTATCACAGTGTAATAATGCGGGTTAAAAAAGGATAACGAAGCTCGGAAGGCTAAATGCGAAGTAAACTTTGACCACCCAAAAGCCGAATATTGCGTACTACAACAGTGAGGTCAGGATTTGTTGACTACCAAAGAAAAAAAAAACCTGCTGAGTATTTGAAACAAAAACAAAAGAGGCCAAATTACAACAGGCTTCAACAGGTTCTCGCATCTTATCACAGAAACTACAGTGTGTATATTTCGGGATGGCCGGCAAGCGCACCGCATACCATGACGCGTGGTGTATAGCTGGCAGCGTTCCAGCAAATAACCAACTGAGTGTCGATCGCCAGCTCGCGTCATGGCGGGCGGCGCGCCAGCACGCCACCCCGAAATATACACACCATACACCCAATATTGCACTTTCAAAGGCATAAGAGTAACTTGTATTGGATGTGTGCGACTGACGCGCGTACGTCTATATGATGAAGAATAGGGGCCATTGGCACTGCAGTCGCTTGCGTTTACGGCCTCGCAACGGCCGTGCGTTCTTTTCATTGAGAATTTCAAGCCACGTCGACCTGTCTTCATAGAACATCTTTCGGAAACGGATGCGTGCGTCTAATTAGTATAAATTGCCCTATAGTTGTACGAAAACGGTGGAGGCTAAATGGTCACGAGGAAAAAAAAACAAAACATAATATTGAACAATAATCAAATAGTAACCTGTTTTGGAGTTTGAGATCGTTTTGTTTTCTTGGATTTCGACCGAAGATTGGATTGATTAGGTGCTTCTTCGCTATCATCCGTTCCCACCGCAACAGAAATGGTTTTTGGGAGCAACTCTAATGGAAAGATAATCAGGGGAAGAAGCTACGTTTGAATAACTATACAGCGAATTAAGAGCTCACCTTGTCGTCTGCTTAGCATGACAAGGAGACCATAGGGTGGAAGTGGTTCCCGCACACATTCGAGTTCTCCAAATTCCGGCAGCGAGAAAACATCAATAATGGATCCCTTTCCAGTCCAAACTTCGAGTAACTGTAAATGAATTGGTCAGAACCTTTAAGATATGTTAAGGATGCGAAGTTAACTAATGCACAAAATGCTAGAAAAGTGTGATGACATGAGAAAGGGAGCGACATCAGTCATGGTTGCACCTCCTCGCGGCCCAGATCGCAGCAACATCTACAGTGCTGCATTTCGAGCCGTACGGAGTTCCGCAAAGTTTACCTAACTCCACGTCGTTACCTCTACTAAGACAACGTTCAACCATGACAAGCAGTTATGTCTCACATGTCAGTCGATGATCTTCTTGTAAGCGACAATAACGTGGGAGGAGGCTAAGCGTTGCGGAAATCCGCACGGCTCAACAATAAGGCATGCTTGGCGATGATCGCGTCGCTAGCAATCACAATCTGTCCAAAATCCATGCGGAATCCACCATCCTTGCTCATATCAGCCTCGGTTAAGCCGCATCTGTCCTGAAAATGTGGCAGCTATCCCAGGCGATGGCATCACGGACACATCGCCCCACATGCCATGCTCGGTCATCGCGACGCCCTGATTTTCATTGGCTAGGCAGAAGTGAAGAAAGCATGAAAGTGTGAAATTGGTGCGAGGAACCGGCGGCCATCGCATCGCTAGCATCGTGCCAACAACGTGCGACAACATCGCGATTGCCAAGCATCCATCCCCTTTCCAACTACAGCACTGTACGTGCTCATGCGAGGCAACACCAGATATCCACAACGCTCAGCCGTATCGCGTAGGTGGTGCGGCGCTCCACGCCACGGATAGGTGCAATCGTAACTGACCTTCTCTGTTCAGTCCTTCTCAAAAAGATAGACGGATTGCGCGTGCGGTTTCTTAGTGTAGCGACAGCACCATCGCGGTGGGACCTACTCGGTCCTCTCACTTGAAGCATGCTCTCTCTGCATCCCTCGTTCAGGCCCCGCCGCGATGATGCAAACGCGCAATCCGTCTATCTTTTTGAGAAGGACTGTATATAGTTGGCGCGTTGGCGTATAGTTCACGTGGAGTATATCACCCTGCATCGTCATCGCCGGACTGACACAGTCACCAACATCTGCGACGGTCAGCCGCCGAAGTTGGTGACCGCCACTTTTGGCGGCCGTCGCGACGCCCAGCCCACAATCGATGAGCACTGGCGTCACAGTC
>JARK01001365.1:1585786-1623753 GCA_000688135.1 Ancylostoma ceylanicum | reverse complement strand
AAAAAAAACTTTGGGGGGGGGGGGGGTGATCAGATCTCAACCTCCGGGAATACCTCCGAGCCATTCACTTTTCTCTTATACCAGGGTTTCCCGCGCACTCCTTCAAAAGTGGCGCGCCCGCTTTGCGGGCATGATCTGCCCTAGCTTTCGGATTCTGCTAGGTTCGGCTCCATGTGATTCGAGAAGGGACCAGGACTGAACAGAATCTCTGATAGATCAATCGTCTTCACGATTTCAACCGTACATTTGAACACAATGAAGCAATATTATTTATTTAAACAGAAAAATCACGACAAACTAGAACATGTAAAAGTGTAAAGTAGAAAATGGGCTCCTGAGGACTCCGTGAAGGAGGGCGGATCTGGACAAGGAGAAACAGGAAAGAATCCACTCCAGGAATACCTTCGGATCAATTTGGGTTCTCTTAAAGCGAGAGGTTTCCCGCGCAATCACTCGCTTAGGGGGTACTGTTTGATCTGTCCTACCGTACAACCATCCTTGACTTAAGATCATGGGTGAACACGCTTCTTCACTTCAAAAGAAAAACACGTTTTGTTACCGTATTTATGGCCCACCCTGTATTTATCAAGATATTAGGTTGGTGCAAAAATAATGCGCGTTTTTCGATGCATCCTCTTGGGTGCACTAGATTTCCTGTTGTTACTATAAACAATATGAGAAATTGTATATCTCCTTGTAGCGAATTTCATGGCCTTTCCAATGGCTTTGTCCGCTTTCGGTGAAATCCACACCAATACGTAACTTTTGTTTTCCGAATGAAAGGTGCCAAAACAGAATTTTTGTCGATTTCACTTCTGCGAACCAAAACTTTGCGACATCGCAGCAGGAGCTGCTCGGAATACCATAGTAGTTTTGGCCAAGGTAGTGTAAGCGAATACCTACCGCGAGGCTGCTCTCGGTCTTTTCGAAGTGATGAGTCCTGCTTCGAATGTAAGGAACGTCGCGTGAAGTTTTCTCGGGTTGCTGACCATCAAGTGGTGGCAATAATTAAAGAGAACCCATTCAAAACAACATGTTCGGTTTCTCAGAACCTCATCGGTAATTGTCGTCAAACCGCCCCTTCCTTGGCTAAGAATGGGAGGACGAAAAGCTCGACGACTGGGTGCGACGCTATGTGAACGAGTAACAAATTGAACTTCGTTGAGAGCTCTGCTTCGCGCCCTTGTAGTGAAGAAATTTCGACCAAATCCTGGAACGCTTAGTGATGCTTGGTAAAGAATAGATCCTCTGCGACAATATAAAGTTCCTTGCTCAACAACTGGGAGAGGAAGGCGAACCGAAACACTGTCAGAAACCAAAACAACGGTAAATTAAGGTCACGACGAATTTTTGGTGGTCTTATGCAAAAATCATTTGTAACAGCTCGTTGAATCCTTTACAGCTAAAAAGCACTGCTAGCATATCAACGAAGTGAGCCGGGAATCTCACTGTGTGAGCCCAGCATCTCTTAATAAAATGGATTCTGTACTCCTACGCCGTACCGTCCAGCCACATGTCGCACACCAGAAGCTCCACAGGTTGGAGCAATTGGGCCAAGAAGCTCTGCCTGATATATTATAATCAGCAATCCTCTCGCTCACTGATCACCACCTCCTGGAGCATCAGGACAAATTCGTCCAGGAAAATTTCTTTGAGGACTGAAGTGACACCAAAATTAACATCCGCTAGTTCATCGATCCTAGAAGGCCCCGTTTGAAGAGTGCGGTGGCCATTGAACAGCTATTTTATTGCTAAAGGTTTGCGGATTGTAATACTTCTAAGCCTGTTTAAAAACAATAATTTTGAACCAAGGTATGGGCTCAGGAATTTAGGGGTTGAAAACGCGCATTATTTTTGCACCAACCTAATAATTACAAGTTTTTCGTACTCCTGTTGATGCTGCTTAGATTGTTTACGACTACACTGCCGCCGTACTCCACGCTGAGTATAACAATCTAAGTAGCCGCCAATAAAGCGTAATCGATTTTGACGCGTTTCGGTTGGATCATGCTGCACCGCCATAAACTATGCTTCGTCGAGTATCAGTGAGTATCGACGTGTTGGAGAATGAAGCAGTGTACCTGGAAAGGACAGTGCGGTCGATCTCTGGGATTGGCTCGTCGAACGAACTGGCCAACTGCGCCGCTGAGCACGGCTCTCATTTAGGTTCTACTTCTCCGCACCCTTCCCCTGTGCCTAGAAGTAGCAAGCTACCACCTATCGAATAACATATGAGAATAGAATGTTAGATTCCAACAATTTTGATGAATGGAGCATTGTTTTTTCGAATGAAATCTTGAATTTTTGACTCTAATTTAAAATCGAATGTGTCTGTATATGAGTTTTCTCCCCGCAAATTCGTTCAGTTCCAAATACAATGGAGTTGCCGATGACTCCCGTTTCAAGATCTCTCCTACTTTGTCTTCCAGGAATATTCCAAGAGCCACAGCTGGAGTTGATTCTTCTGCTGTCTCGCTGTGTTTTTCGAGTACATATATGCAGCGATAAATGACAAACCGCCGTCTATTTCCTTTACACATCCTTCAGAGATAATCGAAGAGTCCGCCTGGAGTTGTTTTGTCTGCTGTCTCTTTGTGTTTTTGAGTACATATATACAGCGGTAAATGACAAACGGCAGTCTATTTCCTTTACACTATCTTCCGTACGTTCTTGTGCCTGTGCATAGCTCATTCAGGTTGTTTACACCGAGGGTGCCCAGAATGTGTCAGCGCATTCCATGCAGCACGAAATCCTCTTTGTGCCACGACGACATGTGGATAACAGATCGCTGTTAAACTAATATAACGGGGAGTTTTTTTTCTGGCAAGATTGATGGATTGGAGCACTGAGGTTTTGCTGTAAAGCCAAACTTCCTGGTCACTTGTTTTCATAGTGCTTTTATTTGTTATTTTTATATTCCCAAGTGATAGTAGTGAAGCTTGCTCTATTAAACAATTTCCCGTACCTGAATTTACCTTTTACTCGGAAGCCATCAACATGCTCACCCTTGGATGACAATGTCTACACTTAACTGAATCCACATGCACCAATGAGATTACCCAGGGTAAACGTGTTAGCACCCCCACTCCAGATTTAACCATCTTCATCGGGTGCGTGAACACGTTTACCTCGGTATTCTCAATGATCTGGTACGGACAGGTAATAATACTCATGGGTATGGATTATACACCCATCCAGTAATCCACTCGAGCCCGGGGGTGTGCATAAATTTATTGAACGTGCCGCAGATGTGGTGGCTTGTGCACTTTAAGAAAAAATGGTAAGATCTCAGAACCTCTGGAACAAGTTGCAAACAAGAACTTCTCAAAAACAACTTGCAAACAAGCTAAAATATACTTGTATGACGTCATCTTCAGCTCAGGAAAATAGTTGCCGACTAGCTTTCCATTCCACAACTAATTTAATAGGAAGCCAAAGCAACTATTTTACTAGCTTTGCGCTGATACTCTCCAGTTATCACGCAGAAATGAAACAATCTCACTCATGTGGTAGAGTATTTTAGCGGCACCATAATGAAGAGCGGCAGTTACATCATTTTCGCTCACAGCGTAGGTTATAGGTTTCGAATCTTTGTCTTGATTTTTTAAAACTCCTCGAAACAGGTCTTGAGGCGATGGCGTTTTAAGTTAGGTTTACAGAATTTACTTACTCCTACCTATTCAGGAGTCCCATGATCGTCGCTATTGTTCTGTTGAAGACCTTTTAAGAGAGCGTTGCAAATCGATTATGAATGACTATATGTCAAGAAAAAAGACCATTTCCTTTCGACTAGATAGATTTGTTTTCTCAGCATTCATTCCGGAGCATTGAAGGCAAGTGTTCTAACGAGAAGCTAATTAAATCAATAGACTCTACATTAAATTAGAACTCCTCTGATAACTGTGCAGCGCTGTCAGAACAGCATAATGCGTCGAATAAGAACCCTTGCAGCATCTCCTACCAGCTGCTCCATTACAGGCTACAACGACGAAAGCTTGGGCAGCTATTAAAGGGATAGCGAAGGGAGATGCTGCTAGGATTTTTTCTCGATGCATTACGCTGTTCTGACTGCGTTCGTGCTGCACAACTATCAGAGTCCTGTTCAGGCATCTGATGTACTGCAGAAAAGATTTCCTTCCAAATTTGCCGCCCATGTAGAGATTTTCGGACTTTGCCTGAGTGATGTGCGACTGCGTGCCGTAAAGAACCAAGATGAGCGGTAGCTGAAGTCCGTCCAATCACAGAAACTGTGAGAATCAGAGAAACGCATTGCACCACATAACTTGGAGACGTTTATGAATGCCGCCAATAAAGATGTTGTATTTTGAATGAATGTTATCCACAAACCTTCCTGTTCTAACCGGTTGACTTCGGAAAACGACTATTTTACTAGCTTTTCGGTCGAAACAACTATTTTACAAGCATTCCATTTGCAACTATTTAGCAAGGCAGTGGTGAAAAAAAGTATTTTACCAGTTTTAGAAAAACTAGTTTCTGATGCGATCTGAAACTAGTTTTTCAAAAGCTGGTTAAATAGTTGTTGCAGAGGTTCTGAGATTATTACTAAGCTTCCCACGTGCTCTGCGATTCGTCCATGAAACCTTAATCTTCTATGTGATGTGTATGGAGTAGAAAAGGCTTTACGTCCTTTAACTTAACCATGACTGTATCCTTGCAATTAACTTCTTTCTGAAAGTATGAAGCTACAGTTGCAGATGGGCGGGGGAGGAGGAGGTTTGTGAAGAAAAGGTGGTCTTCGTCATTTGAGAAAAAAATGTCTTGGGTTTCAAACAATCGGGAAAAATAAATTTGTTATTTCAGTTTTTTTTGGATAATAGAAGGAACAGAAGTAGCTACTCAATGAATATTGCGAGAAATAAGGAATCAAAAGTGAACGTCATGTTTGGAAATGTAGAATTTTGCTCGCTAAAAAAAGAATATCTTGATCCTCCTAATCACGCTAGATGTTAATTCTCTTTTTTTCAAACATTTTAATAACAATGTTAAGATGGATTAAGGATGATAGCGTCCCGTCTGCAACGCTGGAAGACCTGAACATTTTCTTTCCACTTCTGAATCTCCCTCTTGTCTGAAAGAAAATCTCTTTTTCATTCATATTCAACCCGTTTATACAGGGTGATTGGAAAATATTGACCGCCTGAAATGACTCGTGAAAACATCCGTGGTTGGCATAGACGAGACCAGTTTTCCGTAACACACAGAAGACAATATAGCAAACAATATGAGACTATGCCCGTTCAATTTTATCTCCTTTTTCAAAAGCGCCTCCTCGGAAACCATGAAGGGAAATGCAAGTGATGTGCTGCGTACATCATCGTCGAATTCATCCTTTAATTCTTCTAAACAGTTCAACCGCAAGCTGATACTATCTTCAAATGTAGCATATGTTCCGATCTTGTAAGTGCCCATACGGTTTGAAATTGAGGAAGTAAGGTGGCCACTAACTTGAACTGAGGGACTCGAAAATCGTCCTTCGTAGCAACATCCCTTTGCTTTCTTTATCTTGTAAGCAAAAGAAAAATCTCGGAAGAATAGGAACGGTCCACCACTAAATTAATAGATGATAATAGTAGTTGAAGAACAATACGCTTTCTAAGGATATCGTTTTGGCGGTAATGTAGTGATTCTTGCGCTAAAGCCGACGAAGATGATAGGGAACCTCTCTGCACCGTTAACAAAACCCGAAAGAAAGTGAAATCATCACTAATACAGGAGGAGCTGCTATGCTTCAATGAAGTTGTTGTGAAGTACTAAACTTGTACTATTTCTAAGCACTGTTTCGACTTCACAATAACATCTTTCAAAAGTCCTGGATCAAGATGAAGATGACCACTTGCAGTGTGGTACTGAAACCTTCTCTTGTTTTCTCTTACGATGACCCATGAAAATAGTTATAAAACTGATTAAGTATATAGGTTTTTTGTTTTGTATTTTTCTGAGGGCCCTATTCAAGAGAAAGGTTGCAGTTTAACTTTTACCTGATTTCGATTTTCTACATATTTCATGTTCTATGAAAGGCGGTCAATACTTTTCACGCACCCTGTACATTCAACGCAAAAAGGTGCTCAAGACAGGGCACAGAAGTGTGAAGAACACAGACGAGTTCCATAGAAAATTTCAGTGATAATGAAGACACTATGCTTGAATATTTCATGATAAATATTACCAGAATTTCTGCTAGATTTCTTTGTCAGACACCTTCAGGATGTTAAAAATAATCTATATAATCCAGACGACACCATCTTTCCACCACTTTCTGGTAAAATCCCTGTCACAAAATGCATTGTGATGACTTTCAAATCAGCCACTTAGACCGGACATTCGGTTTCCTGCATTGTAGTTGAAGCATCATCCGCCCAGAGAAATGAATTCTTAGCGTGTGCTGTTTCCTGGAATGTGCCATGTGTGACACTTGCACGCCGCATGCAGAATCCAATTTTGCGTAAACGTAGTTCACATGGCATCTACATCTGCAAGAGCCGCCCAAACTATAGCCTTCACCCCGATAGTGTCATAGTTTCTGTTGTTCTCCTTAGGCCGATGCTTACCCTTGCAATGAAGGCGTTAGTGGGATTGAGAATGTTCCAAAACATCACACTCGTCTTCACATTTGCATTCGCGCAGTGCATCTCATGGGAGAAATCCTGAAAACATCGTGGTGGGAATTTCCGACGAAATTTCTTAGACCAACCCTATTTTCGGATGCGTATGTAAACGGATGCCAGCCTGAGGCGTTGCTTTTTCGTTGCGCTAGAGGCATTTCTCATGTTATACAATGAAACCCTTGGATTTCCCATATGCAATTTATTGTTTTTCTACAAACCTTATTTCCGAGCTCCGCATGTCTGCACACATCACGAGGATAAGTTCATCATTTTTCTCTTAATCAACTTTTTGCATCTTTCTCTGTTCCTCTTCATTTGAGCACTCTTCTTTAACCCACATACGAACTAATATCGGAGTGCAGCGATCGTCAGCAAATATTCTCTGTCTGAGCTCTGCGATTATTATAGTGGGCGTCGTGTGCTCATCTGGTTTTGAACTTCGCCCAGCGTGAAGATTGTGATGATAGGGCATACTGGGTGGTGACGTTCCTTTTCATCTTCCTAGAATTTTTCCGGAGCTCTCATATACTGGATTCCTGAAATTTCTCCCTGCGAGTGTGAGTTCTCGTCATTTTGAATTCGTTAAAAAGCTAAACTCTTACGCATTTTATCGAAAGGAATAATAGTCACTGCCTTTGAGTACTTTTTGATATGCGAGCTCAAATAGGAAAAGGCGGCTGTATCCTCAGCACATTAGCAAGGCCCTTGTTCCCTCTAGAAGCATTTAATATTTCGAGGACACTGAAAAAGCTACCAAGCATAGCCTGGATTACATCTGCGCCGAAAGAAATATGTGAACTCACTACACAGAACCCCACAGGAAATTTGGGCCGCAGATTCGAGATCAGCGTTAAAAAAATGCATGTGTTAGTACACATCGTATCACGAATGGTAACAGCCACGAAATATCCCTCCCTGTCAGAATATTTTATACACTAATAAGCTTCTATCTCAGTTAGGATCACGGTTGTGAAGTTAGTTAGGGGCCTAGCTCGTTCAAAATTTCCCCAAAATTCCGAATCGTTTGCTTTAGACTCTTACATGTTATGTTTGGGGATAGTTTCTCATTTCGGTAAAATCAGCGCTTCTGTGGGACCTCAAGCCCTCAATTATTTCTTGAATACTGACCATTTCTTGTAACACCCTACTGTGGATATCAATATCCATTACTTCAGGAATACTCCATTGGTGACATCTGTCGGAGCATTTCTTCTGCTCAATGGACGTTTCTCCTGGATTGTTTTCTAGACACATTGGCCCGTTTTCAATGCGTGTCTCACAGAGCGAGTAAAATCCACATATTCTTAACCATCAACCGAGTTATTATTGTGAAGGGGCAAGATTCTCTGCTACCTCCTCTCTTTCGAGGAGATCATAGCGTAGACTTGATAGGCAGTAGGTCCAAAGAAATGGCCATTGAGGCGCAGCTACTCAATTTTCTATAGATGGATTTTCATTCTAAAGAGTTTATCTTAATAGCTTGGAGGTTTAGACTTGACTTATGCGAGGTTTTTGCAGTCACTGCCGGCGGCATGTATTTGCATTCTCCATACATAAAGTGTTTCAAAAGATAGAAGCCGTCGAGTTGGAGAAGAACTCAAGAGGAGAGAGGGATAAAGTGGATAAAATCTACACTTTGTGATGCCTACACTTTCAATCTACACTTTCAAATGCCATGAAAAACACTGGGTCCCCTAAACTCACATGTTCTCTTCCACTATGCTTTGGTGAATAATATTATAGTAGTAGCTCTTTACTCTTATGGCAGCTCATCCATGCATGTTCGTAAATATTTTCAGAAGGTCATGTGCAATCACAGTGAGCACCATTAATTTTTCTGAAGAGCATTTGTCCTCCACTTCCGGGATATTCTTTGATCATCGAAAGTGCTACATCAGTGGACATCAGCTAATTTCCGGGTTTGATTTCATCATTACTGTCCTCTGCAGGCTCCTTCCCCGGAAAAATTATTCGAGCTTCACTCTTTTATCTGCTAGCGACATCCCGAAAAGTCGTCTTTTGAATTTTTATCAATAACTTCCTCCCAGGTGGAGCTTGGAATCTCTAAATTTAGCAGGCAATACCAACTAGTCGCTAGGAAGTCAAGAATTGCCAATTTCTCCTCGATTGCACTTATTATTATAATTTTCAAAAGAACATTTTTTACTCCAGAAGGTCGAATTTGATTTTGAATTATTTTGTCCAAGTACATTATGACTTCCATGCAGTGGTGGAATTTTCACCAAAATCGCTCTCTTCCCAGCGATTGGATTTACACCCAATGGAAAAATATTGCGCTAGGACGGAATCCTGACTTCTCCAGGGATTAAGTGAGAGCAACTACTAGCTTGCAGCGTTGGTGGCCACTTCTTTTACTATCAGACCGATTCAGCTACCAACAGCATACCCAACCCTTACCTCCTCCCCCCATCTTTATCCAGATGACATTTTTTCTGTTCTCTTTTTGTATTGTCGAATGATTTAATCATGTTATCTAAACACTATCAGGTTTTTCCCCTTCTCTTGTTGTTCCACTTCGTTCTCGTTCCCTATTGTGCCGATAATAAATAAATAAATAAATAAATAAATAAATAAATAAATAAATAAATAAATAAATAAATAAATAAATAAATGAATAAATGGACTAAAAACTGTGCTCCTTCAGCAATTTTAGTCGCAGAACACAATCAAGAACTGTAGCTACTGGGAGTTCTTCAACTATTCCGTTAACAAATATTCTTGGGATAAGAACTTTTTGTCTAGCAAAATGAATCCAAGCTTCGTACATATTTCATAAACTGGACGAAAGTGCAAGGCGAATTATGGCTTTTTAATGCCACTGCCTCAGACACATATTTAATTCTCTGGCTAATAAAATGAGATAGAACTTTTCCAACTTGCCCTTCTCCAGTTCCTCCCCAATACTTTGCTGTTGGAGAAGCAAAAGTTGATAAAACTTAATGTTGTAGCGCTTACTTTTTCAGAGGGTTTGCTGACTCTTGGAAAACCTTTCCGCTCTGCCTTCAGTATCAAGCGCTAATGTAAACAGCGCTGTTTCCGGCTTTTTTTTTTGAGGGCGTTGTAGAGGATTGTTTCCTGGATGTTCGTGTGCTCGGAACAATCACCCGCAACAAGCATTCTGTACATAATGTCAGCTGTTTAATGGCGCGCTACTGTGGTTCTTCTGTCCCATTCTCCAAAAGGGGTGAAGAAGCATTAAAAAACCCTTGGAACAACCTTGAGGTGAATAAAAAGCGCCTTTGAGCAGTATAATATGCATTGCTATGAGGCATCAATTCTGGGGAAGAATTATGAGAGAAAAATCACAGTGACATATGATCTGTTTCAAAAATCGTGTTTGTGGGCTGTGTGGCAAGTGCCCGCTCCGAGTCGCCTGGATATGCTGGACGACGAAATTAGTAAAAACTGCTTTAAAATTCAAATCTTTCCTCCTTCAAGCTTTCGACTACGTTCGGAAATGTGTTGTATCAATTTTCTGGTTTTTCGGATGTTCACTGTGTCCGCTGTGTCCGCTATTAAAGTGAGCGATCAAAATACAAGACAGTGATTTGTGTCTTTAGCCATACGATTCAGAGCGCCCCTGAATGCATCATCGAGATTGCACAGGGCACACGTGTTGGCAGCCCCGGTTACTATTTTATTGCTGCTTAGGTCGTAATAACCCGGTTTCTTCATTTTTCCCGAAAGTGTGATTTCTCATGGCACATAGAACGAAATTAGTCGTGCTGAATATCTTTTGTTCAGATGTGCATATCCGGAAAGAGATGCCAAATATTACAACTCCACAACTGCAGAGGTCAAGGAGTCACTCTGGATAAACAGCTGTGTCCGCCCGAATTCCTAGCGTAAAGCTGCATCGTGTGGCTATTCATCTGGGCATTGCCGGAAGTCAAAGTAGTCACTTTTGGCGCTGTTTTTGCAGGATTACCATTTTCGAACGGCGTTATCTTTGATCACAATCGAGAAATGAAGAGAAACCTTTCCTCCCACGCTGGTTTCCATGTGCTCGTTCGTCTTCACTTGCACGAATTCATTTATGCTTTTAGTTTTGCTTTCCAACGAATTAATTTAGGCTTTTGCGCAATATAAGGCACTAGATTTATAGGTCAATTGCTTTTTTTCGTTTTCGTTTCTTATGAAGCGTTTTTCTGTTTTATGAAGCGAATTGTGGCTGTGGCTGTTATGGACCGGACTGTGGATGTTGTAGACCGGATTGCAGCTGTTTATCCATCATTAAATCTGTTTATTCGGTGATTGTCGTGCCCCAGGATCCTCGGCGGTTCAGTGTGTCAGGATGATCCCGAGCACGACTGGCCGCGTCGGTGGAGGAATGCGCTTCCTGGTACCTAATGGCGGCCTACCCCCACAGACGTACCCGGCCGTATCCCATGGTAGTGTTCCCAGTCCCGTCTCCCCTCACCAGGTCCCTACGCTGAGCCCCCAACCCTGACCCCGCCCACTGGTATACTTGTTGAACTGGTAGCTGGTGATGCAATACATGTACATATAGATGCAATAACACAAGCGCGATCGATGGTATTTATCACATATGAAATCACACAACATCAATACACGGCAATCAATAACTGTACAGCGACTGGTATTAGGGTCAACTCAAACAGTGGTAGATGGTAACTGGTATGCACGGCGGAGCAAGGTGATGGTCAACCTGAGGGAGGACCTGCTACTCCGTACTGGTATACTGGTGTTCAACGGACGCGAGTTATACACGGCAATGAAACACGACACGAGAGCACAATACAAACCCGACCGTCCGGCGTGACCGCAAGGGAGCGACTGATTTCGAAAATCAGCCGCGCCGCGCCCGCAGCCCGCGCCGAGGCGTGGGAAGTACCGTACGCCAATGCGCGCGGCGGGACCCGGCCCGAGGCAGAGTCGCGCACGGCGCGACAGTGATGTAGCGGGTTATCCACATGAGGCTGCGCCACAGCTGATCAGCAACCCGCCTCTTTTTTCTGATTTTGCCTGACTTTGTCGTTGTGCATTTCCGGAGTGGGTGAATCAAGCTTCTTTAATCCTATCACAATGTTTTCTCCACGGCTTCACGTCGATAAAGTACGTGAGCAAATAACGCCGGGAATAAGAAAGCCGGAAGTCTTATCAATGGCAGCCATGATATGTATTATTCACTGTTTGGGCCCTCTAGTAGAGAGAGACGTGTCGAAATCGAATTTATTTGAAATCCGTTTCTACAGGGGCTAGGGTGACTGCTTATTCATTTCATTATCCTTTCCCTTTATAATCCGTTCTTGTTGAAAAAGTCAGATATCGTTCCGCTTCTCTGGATTCTTGAGTTGTACAAGTGTCAACGTCCCTTTTTCTGGGTCCTGTGGATTTGTATGTAGGTAGAATTGTCATAGACAAAGCTTCCTTCTTTCACAGGATGTATTTCAATAAACTCTAAGACAATACCCTTCTGGGAAGCCATATCACAAACACTTTTTCTTCAGCGCAGAAAAGAGCACGACAAAGCACGACTTTCTAGCAGGGAAATAACTGAGTAAAAGGTTGTACAATAACTCATAGCCCCATACATATTTGTGCATAACTATCGCTCCCTCATCTCAGTGCTGCTGTATTTTGTCCTGCTGAAGTTTCCCAACGTTATCAGTCTGGGCCTATAAAATTCCACTGTGCAAGCTGCATCAACTTATGACTTTACATTTTTACGACTTGCTCATGTGCCTACTGATCGCGGGGTCGTACAGGATCGGACCGCTGCTTTCAACCTCGTTTTATGTCGGTAAAACTTGCGCTGTTGTTGTTGAGATCCAATAGCACCACTAATTTTCAAATGACTGTTTAGGTCAGCAAGATCACGGCTAAAATTTAGAGGCAAATTTTTGTGAAAGTACAGCAAAATTTTTGCGTTTTTCAAGCGTTTATTTCCTCCTCGCGGGGGCACGACGGGGGGGGGGGGCAATGCTTTACAAATTTTTTCCAGGTATTTAATAACAGCAGCAGGTATGCTGTTTTTTGTGTTTTTTTTCTTTTAGTGCCTTTCTCGTTAAACCTGGTTTTGGAGCAGTTATTCGCACTTAATCTGATGTTGTTCTGCGTTTCGTCTTGTTCCAGTGATTTTAGTGCACTTAGTGTGCAATAAATAAATAAATAAATAAACAGGGGATACAAATTTGATGAATGTCTGTGGCATCGTCTTTCAGATTACAGAAATCGTTTTTTTACTCCCTCCGGTTGTAACCACATGCGGTTCCTCATTTACTAATATGTTGGAAGGTGTGGTCTGTACTACTAGGCAAAGGAAATTAGATTTGTTGAAAGTCGTCCTGAGAAAATCCAGAAAGGATCTTGTGAAATTAAAACCGTGAAGGACGGGTGTGCTTACAGCAGACTTCTTCAAGTTTGTACTGACAAGTCATTTGAAAAATAAGGTACTGTCCAAAGTAGAGGTGGCTCTAACAAACATTCCTGCAGAATGGGTTCGCTCCATCGTCCTTGTTTGGGACTGAAAAATGTACATACGCGCAGGTAATTTTTGCAAATCCTGTTCTTTCAGCTGGATTAATTCTTCCATATCCATTTTTCCTCCATTAGCACCGTCTTTGATCGCCACTGATATGTATGCACGTGTTCAGTGGCTTGCTCTTGTTCTCTAATAGAATGAATTTGAATAAGAATTTCATCGATATATATGTACATAGTCACTGTGACGTTCTCATGTGGTCGCTTTTCATCTCATGTTGAAGCCTCATACATCACCTTAACACAGAGAATAACCTGAGCCGAAATGAGCTCTGGTCAGCACTCAAACTTGCTCCCTACGAGAACTGCATATATGTATCATCGAGATTTCCCAGAGTAAGAGAGTAAACCCCATACAAACTTACCCATCGTTAGTACGAGCATCAAAACGTTTGCCCTGTGCAACCTCAATGTTGCACGTAGGCTCAAATTTGTGATGGGGGCGTGGCTCGCTATTTGTGCAAGTTCTTTTCTTTTCTTATCCGTGGCATTCATTGTTCAATTTCCGTTCCTTGCTGTTTTTTTTTTAGATTTCCCACTTCGTTCAATCACAAATGTTTTCGGAATACTGGGACAATTCTAGATGTACGTCCAAGATAAATAGTTTTTACTATATGTAATAGCTGGTATCTAAGGATTCGATCTCCATAACTATAATTCTCTCTCTGTAGCTCGAAGCTAGACGGTGTCGGATCTGTGAGTTCTACTCTGTTTCTTTTCGCTTCTCATATTTGTCACCTTTCTATGCATATGTGCATTCTTATCATCATTTCTTTGTCCTGATCATCCGAATAGAAGTGCTATAAATACATACATACATATATTTACCAGGAACTATATGTATATCTTCTTTCCAAGGAACTCGTTTTCTTCCTGGAGCCCTCGTATCTTACAAAGGAAGGATACTTAGTGACCGTGGCCATTCGTGATGGGATGCATACTACCATATGCAGTTTTTGAAGCTGATATCGAATCCGTAGCCCAGATTTACTGCGGGCTTCTGTATAGCGATTTACACCTATTTCTTTCAGCTCAGATTAATATACTGTACTCTTGTATGGGCTCCAGGCTAAGCCTGGTAGCTGCATTATCGTCCTAAAAATATTAAGGGCTTCTAGAGGAAACAAGGGCCTTGCTAGTGTGCTGCAGATGCAGCTGCCTTACCTTAATTTAAGCTCGTATATGAGAACAGTACTCAAAGTCAGTGACTGACTCACTCATGGTCCTCGCATGTGAGCTTAAATTGAGTAAGGCAGCTGTATCGGCGACTCACTAGCAAGAACCATGTTTCTTTCGAAACTATTCAACAGTTTGAAGACACTGAATCAGCTACCAAGCATAGCCTGGGGCCCATATCGTACAAGAGTACGCTATATTACATGTGCGCGGAAAGAAATGGGTGTAACTCACTACACAGAAGCCCGCAGGAAATTTAGGATACGGATTCGAGATCAGCGTCAAAAACTGCATAATGTAGTACACATCCCATCACGAATGGCCACGGCCACCAAGTATCCTTCCCTTGTTAGCTTGAAGCTCAAAACTTATGCTTCGGTAATTCCTCTAACAGAAATTAGCACTGCGGATTGCCCGCGCTTATTACTTTTCGTCTCTTGTTTTTTTATTATCTCTGTCTAGGAGTTGCACCAAAGTAATACTTTCATGTTTACCGCATATTTCACTCCTATCTTTTGTAGTGAATAAATGCTTGTTTCTTGATGGTGAGAACGTCTTCAGGCCTCCACGAATGACTGGTAAACTGAACCTTGGGGACTGGCCTACAACCTCTCTTTGGAGCTTGAACTCATGGTAGTTCACTGTACGGTTAGGCGTGAATACTGCTGCGCCGGTAATTTTCGGCCACCCTATAGAAAATCTTGGGGTTAAGATATTATTTGTGCTTCAGCAGAGCTTATTTTCCTATTACTTTTATTCTTAGATGTGCAGTCTGAAGTGCACATTTTTCTCTTTAAATTTTCTCGTTACTTTTCGGCGCCATATTTTGTTGGTTTTGAAAAGATGCTTCACTTCCATTGTTCATGTCTTGTTTTCCTCTTTTGTGTGAGTATCTGGGTAAGTGAGGTATGTGGGATAGAAAACGAGGTTGGAACTGTGACTACTACTAAGTTTTTCTCCAAAAAAAACCCTCATAGGACAAATTGCTCCTGGGACTGATGTGAGCTCAGTAGCCTTCTAGAACAAAGGCCTACAGCCTTTGTTCTATAATTATTTGTAGCCCTCGTTCTAAATATCTTTGCAACGTAACAGTGGCTGAAAAGGCGGCTACAGATACCTCACCTAGACAAATTTTCGGAAAGGCAACCGCAAGAAACTGGAGAACCAGACCGGTGACCTGAGGTCCTCTCGAATAGCTGCTGTGGTCTTCCTACTTTTTACAGCGGTTCTGTCGAACCATCCAGCAGGAGCCGGGAGGACTGCAGCAGAAAACATTCCGCTGCGACCCATTTGAATCTTTTTATCTAATTGTCTCTTGATCGTTAACCACATGATCGACATCTCTTCCTTCCGTTGCCCTTCCGACTGTTTGCCTGGGTATATTAACACTTTGGTAAGAAATGCACCTAGTGTGCGCGCTGTGAGTGATTCGACTCCTGTCCAAAGCTTAAAGTGTCTCCAAGGCGATCCTGACCTATTATGTAGACTATACCCGAATATTCTAGCTCCACGACTTTGGAAGGAAGACGGGTATGTACATAGCCCAGTCCTGGGGTAGAATCGATCAGCACATACCACTTTATCCTTCACCCTTATTGTTGATGTGATATCATCTTTCGGTGCGATGCGTTCTCATCTCATCCCTGTTTTCTAAGTTGGAGTGGGACGCGTAACGTCGTCGATATTGCTTGCGAACGACCGGATCGCTCGTTCACTACATCCTGAATAGGTGTCCTTTGCGGACTTCAACACTCATAAAAGCTTGGTTACGCCAAAATTGGGCTGCAATGAGCTCATATGGTTGCTGTTTATTTCGTGGAATGCTACGGCAGGGATTTCACGCAGACTCACCTAGCAGTCGCTTTATAGCACGTCAACGTCTAGCTTGTTCCTGGATATTTTCTTTAGCGCGTTTCAGGACACGAACGTGCGCTCATGCGCCTCTTTCCGCTTCAGCAGCCTTCGAAGACAACAGCTAACAATCATCCGTCAATGTTCTTGGGATGCACCTTGGATTTTATTTCCACAATTCTCCGTAGTGAGGAGTTATGTACGAGTCTTGCAGCACCACATTCTCTATCCTTCTCTAGTTCCGCACGTTCCTGCTTGGAACCGAAGGAGTACTAAATAATATGAGTGACTTATACAAATATTTACTGATTCAAATCCAGTGCGAATAGTTCGAATATTCGGGAAGGAGAAAGAAGAACGAATTCGTTTATTTTTTCTTGAGAGCCGCATTGATCTTTTCTCCAGAGCAGTAGAGTTCTGATTGGTTCTAATTCGTTTATTTTCTCTTTATCAGCAATTTTCTAGTTCTGATTGGTTTTACATTCTCCTTATCAAGAATATTCTATCAACTGCGCTAAGTGATCTTATACATACTCTGACAATAAATAGTCATCACCTCATCATCCCTAATTTCCGGCTTATTCGAAGTTGAATGTTCGAATTCAGGACCACCTAAGTGGTATGTTCTTCTGTTCAAACCATAGCTTCTATCAGGTTCTCATTAAACATCACTATAAATTCTATCAAATTCTTCTCACAACAGTGTTTTTATCATTATTTCTCTCATCTGATACATTTTACATTACTTCCAGCATAACTTCAGCGTCATCCTCACCCTCCCCAACAAGGAACTGCCGTCGCCTCAACGCTTTTTTCATAAATTGATGATAAATATGAAACTTTTTCATTGGTAATCTAACTGCTTACACTGCTGCAGTGACCTGGCGCGAAAGTGAGATAGCGGGAACCAGTTCCTTCGCAGTGAGACCCGTTTTTGATAGGGTGTTTGGTAACAAAAATTGTTGTCAAAATAAGCCCTTTGCACCGCTGTGATAGATGCAGAGGTGCTTTATTTGATGGATGACAGTTCCTGGACTAGCTCACTCTCATTTCTTTTTTTATTTGTGACTCCTCAAATATGTGGGAAATTTCTGGAAATTTCTTTAGGTTAATTTCAACGTCAATCAAACTGCCAAACTCCTCAGTTGGCCCCGTCCCTTCTCCTACCGGCTGCCCATTGAAGCTCCATTTGCTGCAACATCTCCTCCAAAACGCTTTTGAGAGAAATCCAGTGGAAATCCGAGACGTTGGGATTCCCCAGAGACCAATTATCGTGAGAATTTCCTAGATAGGTATGACTTGCAAACGGGCTGATATTACGTTCATCCGAAGCTCTTGCACTAAATTTACACCTTTTTTTTAAAGAAAGGTATTATTATCGTCCATGGGTGGAGCCTGGTCCGCTACTTCTATGGTTGGGAAGTAGAAGAAACAGTCAACAGCATTCTTTTGGCGAAGAATTCTATCAAGCCAAGAAATTCTGGATTGAAAAATAAATGATGGTCAAAGACTTTTGGACCAACCTATAACTTGAATTAGCACATCATAAGCGGTGATTGATGTTGATATTTAGTGTTTTTGTATACGACAGCGTGCATAACACCATCAATAAATCATGCCGCACGTTGCGAGTGCGGCATGCTATCTGTCATAGGAAAAATTGCAGATATATAAATTGCAGAACAGTGTAATACTACGGATAGGGGTATTGTTTTGTGACATCGGCAATGGGGGCCCTATTGCTACCACTTCCCTCGTAACTTGCCTGAGAATTGTGGTAATTTTGCAAAAAATCGCAGAAAAATCAGTGCATTAGTGGACAGGACAATGCTCTTGCAAAATAGCCATGACTGGGGTGCTGGTAATGAATCTTGACATTTAGGATGATGTATATCCTTCGATTCGAGTCGCCATGGGAGACTTTGGCTACTAGGATATTCAAAGAGACGTGCCGCTCCATTTGATACTGAGAGTATTCCACCAAGCGTTTCCTCTTTGAGAAAAAGATCTATTCTCCGAGCTTTTGGTGTGTTCATCTGGTTCTTGAGTACTGTAATGTTTATCCTGAATAAATCGAAAAAAAGATTGAAATATGATTGACGGATTGAACTGCGATAAAAAAATAATAACCGGGAAGATTGAGTGGGTTACTTGGCGTCGAATGGGCACCCAGGATTTTTATAGTGTTAGGACACCAAGGAAAGCCAGCGCGGTCGCGCATTTTTTTTTGAGTCACGGTATCATGCAGAACAGACCTACCTCGAGATGATGCTTTCTGTGTGATTTACAAAAATGAAAATTCCATTGGAGGTTACTGAAAGCTCAACCCCAACGAAAGTGGGAATATGGCAACATAATTCATAGAATATAGAAAACTTCGGTGTAAAGACCATATTATGGTCTTTACACCGAAGTTTTATATATTCTATGAATCCCA
Organism: Ancylostoma ceylanicum; assembly: GCA_000688135.1. Classification (NCBI taxonomy): domain Eukaryota; kingdom Metazoa; phylum Nematoda; class Chromadorea; order Rhabditida; family Ancylostomatidae; genus Ancylostoma; species Ancylostoma ceylanicum. Next base: position 1,605,138 of record JARK01001365.1, on the reverse strand, counting down.
TACACAAAAACTAGAAGTCATTGTGCAGCTAATTATGAACATGATAAAACCGGAGGATATCACACTTCCAACTAAAAAAAATTACGCTGGAAAATCTTTGTACAAGCAAACACGTGATTTTGGCAAAATTTTTCCTCTCCTAGTGAGTCGATACATTGTTTCCCAAATTGAAATTTTCAAGCTCCTCGTATGAAGAATTTATGGAAAGATGCGTGACCTTTATGGATCATTTAGACTACTCAGGAATGATATCGACGTCATGTTAACGATGGGCAAATCAGAAGGTTGTTAAAAGTTTACCCTAGGTAACCTCACAGAAACGTTCCTTGATGGTCTGGAGAACCCTGCTAGAAGGACGTATGTACATACAGCCTCTCCCTTGAATTTAATGGAATATTTAAGAGATCTTCTTTTCACGCAAAAATGCTGACATATTGTCTGAAATACATAATTTCGGTCTCTTTCTAATGTGGTTGTTTATCATGAGATCTAAGTCTTTGATTTGAATAATGCTACTCACTTTGCTAATCTTCGTAGAGAGAAAAAGTTCTTCATGACTACAGATACCTCATGTGATGCTTTCGGATCATAGTGAACTATGGTGGCATATAGCACTAAAGTTCTACTTATCCGTCCACTAATTCCGGTTTGACAGGTTTCTGAACGAAAGCGTTGTTCTCTTTTCATCACAGCGTTGCAATTTGTAGAGATAACTGAACAAATCTATGCTCCTAAGCCGCCTCCAGACTTCTTCGGTGCTCGTTGTCCATGTGAATATTCAATGCACAGCATATAACCCCAAAAAAAGGGTGCATTCTTTAATGTTTTCAGCCTAAAAGGATCGTTTGTTTCATGCGATTCATTCGTTCCTATGAATCATTCCATGTTGAGCAACCAATTTATGCGCATCATTTCTCAGTCGGCATGATTACGTATTTTCTATAACCTCATGTATTGGGGGAAAACTCGGCTTCTTATTCCTCATTTTTATATGCGAGGTGCTGGAAAAGGTTTTTTGGGATGTTCTTCGATGCGGACATAAGAATGTGGGAAGACTTACAAGGAATCTGGCCGTCACTTATAACCACACTGATACCACTTTAAGGCTTCTAATCTCTTGTCAAGATAAGAAATAATGAGAAGAGTAGAGTGTAAATTACTTTTTACCATGCTTTTACCTCTTCCCGTATATGTTACCGTCTATACTTGTTCCGCTATTTTCAGTTCATCCCACCCCAGATGGGTGTTTTGCGATGAATTCGGCCACAAATTCGTATGCGACAGTTTTTATTACATCTGCACATGGACTTTTCCAGAAGAATGCACATTTAAATGGCTTTGTACCGGCCTACACGACTGAATTAATCCGCCCGCACTTTTGTTTTTCACACTGCGTTCTCTTTTATGGTCTTCGACGGCCCGGGAGCATGGTGAGCATTTGGACCGCAAGGACTACGCCCAGTTCAGATGAAAGAATCCAGGAACTTCCTGTTTACGGACCTAATTGACAGTAAGTGGCGAGAGGCGTCAGTGTTTGAAGCGGCCGTGGAGAAGCTCGGAGGCGGGCCGTTCCTTTTAGTGAATGAGAGCCACATATTCGTAGTCATAGACGGTCAGCTTGTCAACGTGGCGCACATCTATTCCGATTCGTTCGTTTCTGAATACTCAGAACAAAAGAAAAGTAGATGTAAGCCTAGAACTTCTCTGCAGTTTCACGACAACTTATATTCCAGTACATAATACTACTTTTCCTTGTGTAATAATTCCTCAATTCTCTTAGGTGTATCTGAAAAGTTCGAGGACACCTTTAAAAGCATCCGCGTTCATAGTTATATTATTATTATTCATCTACATTCATAGATCATCCACAGATATAGGAGAATCGCATAGTCCGCTCTTTCTCTGAGAGATGATGAAAATTCTGCGGCAAAGTCTGAGCACCTTCGTTTTATCAATAACTGGTTTATTGCTCGTAAAACAAGCGCGCTCAGCTCACCGTTATAAATTTTGTTCGCTGGAAGCAAGAGATTTCATCACATTTCGAATATCTCTTTCTTCTAATTGATATTATACTTGTTCGACCTACCTTACGTACCTGAAGAGCGGCTTATTCAAATGTATCATGCGTAATTGTTCGTCACATCTAGAGGCAGTTTCTAAAAAATCCCGTATTCAGCATATATTCCATGTTCTCTTGTCGTAAAACCTGGGCATGCTCTTGAACATATTTCTTCTATTGTTATGCCTGGGAAGGGGGGGGGATGGGAGGGGATGTGGGTGGAGAACTCAGCTTCTTATTCTCCATTCTTTCATGCGGAGTGCTAATAAAGGGTTGCTCAGGAATGTCTGTCATGTAGACATAATAATCATTTAGGAAGACTTACAAGAAATCAGATCATCACATATAACCATCTGTACTCAGCGGTTATTTCGAATGTGTTCACTGTTTCCGTTTCATTTTTACGCAATTTCGGATGAATAGTATACAGGCTAAGGAATATTGTAACCCAGAAGTGGCTTCCAGCATTCTAACTGGCCGAATTTGCTTGAACTATGCCGAGATTCCACTTTTTCTCGAAATTCAAAAGATTATATATGTTTTGTATGTGAATCATGCATTTCATCATTTATCCACTGACGTAGATACTTATACCATAACTAGTTTCTCATACAGTGATGTCATTACTTATCCGAGTTACGCCACGCCCACAGTGGATAAATGTACGGCTTATCCTGTCTAGAACAAATTCCACGAGATGCAGCGTCAGTCGCGCATCTGACGCACGCAGTCATTTGCTAAGGATTTTCCATGAAGCACCCTCAACGCGGCATGAAAACGGCACGTCGCAAATGCGTTTTTACTGCGACTGAACCTCTAGGGCAATTCATACTAGACGCGTGCGTTTGACGCGCATGCGTCTATATAATGAAGGATAGGGCTAGTCGCATCGCTGACGCAGCTCAGATGCACGCGTTTGCGACTTAGCGTCGGCCATGCGGTCTTTTCGTTGAGGATGTATTACATGCTGCATTGACTGTTCTCCATAGGGAATCTGTAGCAAATGAACGCGTACGCCTGACCGGTATAAATTGCCCTTATTATTCATTATGTCGACTTACGCACATCGCACGCACGCAACTAATATAAATAGCTGTTATCACTCTCCTGAGCCTATTCACTTCTCACGCTTTTGAACATGTCATTCCTACTTTTCTTTTCAGTTTTTTTTGCTTTCATCCGTTGGCTCGTGATCTCTTCCATTCGCTTAGACCGAATTTTGTTAACCCAAAAGCAGTGCTTGAAAAATTCTCCAGTGCAATTTCAGATGTTCTACAAATATGTCCGGGTGAACGCATCCGTTGTGGCCGGGTTCGATGAGCGTGTGACCTACCATACTGTGAACACTGTTCTTGGCATCATCTGTACAGCGATTAATGTTGTTTTGTTAGCGATATTCCTTCTGTATAGACCGTTTAGGACACGATATGTGGTAAGCAATTTTGTCGATTTTTATTTCCTTGTCAAAAAGTTTCCGGTGACTTGCTATGGAGAAATATTCACAGCAAGTGCTTCGCTGAGAAGTGTGATGTTAGGATTATCCCAGAGATTCCTCGTATCATAACTTTGTGTATACAGCTCCGCTTCAATAGTGCGATTCATTAAAATTCAGGGCGGGCTCTAAGCTTTACGCTCATCTAGAGTGGACGAGTTTTCCCAGCAAAAGTTGGTATATTTGGCTATTTCCGTCACTGCACGTCATTGTCGATATAAAGAAATCGTTTGGATGTAATATTCATTCCTTGCCCAGAAAACTCGTCCAGTCTAGAAGAGCGCAGAATTAGCAAACTACCCGAGAAGGTTCATGAATACGGGCACTGTAGATGGCGACAAAAATCCCATTATTTTTGGTCATTAGGAATCGGTGCCATAAAATTCTTCTGTTTTTTTTTCATTAGCATAATAGAGAAGACAAAATACCTGGTCAATTAAATGGGGGAATTCAGCAATATTCAAAGACAGCATTAATATGGTGAAAGCTATTGATTGAACGCAACGAGCTAACAACGATACGTATGTGTTTGCCAGCTTGATGATTACGGAAATTGAAATAGTACGAGTTTGAAGACGAATTTGACATTGATGACCTCATTGAATGTGCCCCTAAAATCCACGATAGTCGATGCTAACGATCGTTAGCAGACCCACGTCGCATCCCAGCGCTCTCATTGTATTCATCTCAGAGATGGGCTTATTGGGGTTCTGCGACTATCGCCTATTCATTTTATGGGTATGCGAAATTAGGATTTATCGATTTACGACCATTTTTTCTAAAATTTTTATCGTTCACGATTTACCAAAATAAATATCGTAACAAAACTTAAAGGCCTATATATCAACGATAATAAAAGAGCCTTACCCTAGGCTTTCCGAACTTTCAAATATGCATGATTTGTTTGCATCTGTATTTCACCCCTCTACTAGGGACGAATTCGCGTTTCGGTGAATCCGTACGTAGTTCTGGTTACGATTTCTATTATTAGAAGAAGGCGGCTCGTATCATATTCTCGCGACTCCCATATACACAGAACATCTGCTGAAATCTGGAAGACCCAAGACAGATATGAGCTGCCACAGGAACACGGAACATCGACAACCTCATTTTTCTTTTTTCTTAGCATCTAACATAGCAGGGGAGGGGGGGGGGAAAGGGTGAGAATGTCCTTCATGGTTTTGTCAAAGACTTTCGGCGACGAACAAAAATTTTCCGGAAAAAGGTCCGCTTTGTTTATTTTTGGTTCAGCTACGCCGTTGGATAATGCAGAGAGTGTTTTTTTTTTCTGACTGTGCTCTTCACACATCAGACTGATGATTTCTTTGATTTCTTGTGATAATCGTGCAATCGTTGAAGGCGTACATGTCCTGCGCAGCGACTTACTACGGGCATCCGACGTACGAAATCATCGCATTATTCTGCCGAACTCCTCGGTTACCAATTCACCTACCCGGACTATGATTCGTGAACGCATAACTGAGCGAAACAAGGCTAGAAAATCAACTTTCGCATCTCTTAAAACTAAATAATCTATATGAAAACCAAACCCGCTAACCATTCTTGGTTTGCTCTGTTTTGGTTCCACGAATCCCAGCCCCGTTGGATGGCTTGGTTGGCATGAAAACAGATAGAACCGCGTAGATGCCAGCAGCTGAATTTGTTCACAAGATTGATGAGGATTTTCTTTCCCGCAGCGATGATGAATGATAAAAATTTTCTTACCAGTGGATAGCCACTGTAAACACCGAGAAAACGTCTCCTCTTCATTAGGATATTATCATTCTAATGATATGATAGAAAAATTGTGCAAAGAGCCATCCCATAGTAGTTTCCTAAAAGGGTGTTGAGAATGACTTCAATATGGAACGAGTTGAAATTTCCCGGATCCTATCAGTTGTGGTCGGACCATGAGTTACGATTCACAATCAACAACATTTCTGGGGAATTTACGGTTTGCGGTTTACGAGGACCAAATTTTTTGCTTATGTACACCTCTGATCGCGCTCCGAACAAATCTCTGAACGCTGCGGCCTGAAATTTTCCGCCATTTTTCTGGATATGAATATCGTGCCCATAGTGAAAGGAAGTACATGATGAAATAGATGTCGTTCCCTTCCACCCTCTGGTGTAACCAGGTTATTCAACCTCTAGTTATTTCTTGTAGGATAAAATTGAAGAAAAACCATGTCTTCAGGTTTCCAGCGTATCTCACTGTTTCAGTTGTTAATCCAACTATGCGTCGGCGATTTGATCTACTCCGTAGCTGTCGTCCTGACAGGGTTGCACCGAATTCGTCTCTATTCAGCTGCAGCGGCTACACTTACGCTGCCAGTTCGGACAACAGGGGACTGCGCGTGGGAGGTGTGGTTGCAGCTGAAATTGATAGGTAATGTCATTATCTAGGTTTGCAATTACGTTCGAGCCAGAATGGAAATATTTTTATAGGTGACCTCCTCATTCCTGCGACTATATTCTGGATGGGTGTCGAGAGATTCACTGCCATTTCGTTTCCGTTGTTCTATAGAATGAATGTCGACGGGAAGCCGTTAAAGTTTGTTGTTCGCTCTTTAACATATATTGTTGGGGATATGTCGGTGCAAAACATGCCTTCATCCATGTTTTTGTGGAATGCACTGATATTCGTACATACGTATGTACGCGAAGATGTCTCTTTGGTTTGCAAGAACATGCGTTGCAAGGTTTCCATGGTTTTCCCTGAGGGCACTGCAAAATGCTTAGCATGTTTGCATTCCACAGCACTAGGATCGTGAACAGTGTATGAGTAGTACACCTCGCCTCCTCAGCCTTCGAGGGCCTCGACTGGAAATTCGACAAAAAAGGCAAAGCAGACTGAAACCGAGTAGAGCTCTCATTTGCGTAGATGATACGAGGGGATTCTCCCGAAAACAAGACTGATTTTTGTGGATAAAATAGTAGTCAGCTTTCACAGATTCTTAGTTAGTGCGTTGAACGCAAGTTGTTACACAGCTTACCCATAAAATTAAAGATAAATGTTAGTTTGTTATTGATGGAGCCACACAAAGTTGATGCTATCTTCATTCACGCGGCGAATTAGCCTTCTTCAGAGCCTGAAAGGGTGAAGTCGGCTGTGATACATCCGGACGAACGTCTATCTATCCTACAGACAAAGTTCTAAGGTTACCTTTGGATCACATAACAAGAAGCGTAGGTGGAAAATCGTCTGATCTTGATCCACTGAGTGGATGTTTGATAGCGGCCACTGCTTTAGGTTAGGTTAGGAAGGTAAGTGCCTATCGCAGATCAGAAGAGCAGCCTAAACCCATTCGCAACAATGCACGTTTTGTGTTTTGAGCCATTTCGGACCAGCGCAAATTTTTGCTTTATTTTCATGGAGGTGGCCGTAGAGGGTGTGCTGATTAATAACATGAAGTCTGTTTTGCATGCGGAGCCGTTTCTGGTATGTTTCGGTACTCGTATTGTAGAAACGTAGAAACTGCAGAGAGCCGTCTCCCTCAGGAACTAGCCAAGCACTGCAAAGGGGGTTACTTCTCGTGCTGATCACGAATATGGCATTTATTTTGTACCCAAATGCGCTTCTGAGGAGTTACTGTACGCATACAGTACCAGTCGAAATATGGGGTACTGCTATACATTGAGCAGACTCTGTCTTATAAATTTTCAAAAATCTGTTGTAATGTAAGTTGGAGGTCATATTAGTTATCAGCACCTGAATTAACCCCTCTCTGTGAAGTTTTGATAGATTCTAGAAAAAACCCGTACTGTGTGTATGCCCACAGTAACCATACGAATATGCCTTCCGGTATAAAATTGATATAATTTTCGTGCACAGCTCTTTAGTAACCCCACAATGGAAGGTTTCACTAGATTTTGCGGAAGAAATTCACTTACAGTACCAACAGTACGCTTACAATAACCCTGAAGAACCGCCTCACGGTACAAAATGGATACCACATCTGTGATCAGCACGTAGAATAACCCCTACGGGAGAAATTTTTGGGAATTTGGTTGATGAAAAGGGGTTAAAACAGGTACGACCCACCGGTGGGTGGTATTGTCTGTCTGTTGAGTCCGGAAAGAGTTTCCGCGTGATTGGGAGGCACTCTTCCTTACGGTTCATCTTTGGATTCTTGGCATGAATCCAGAATTCCTCAAGGGCTTTGCGCCACAATTTGAATTCACGGGGTCGCAGATCGCGATTTAGCTTCACCGTCCAGGTGTTCCTTAATTTGGATGCACAGATGTCTACTAAAAAGATAATTGATCGAAGTGATAGAGTTATAGAAAGACATCGCTGTTTTCTTGTCGCAAAATAGAAGTTAGTACAATACATAGGTGAAAGTATTCAAGCAAGGGCCTGAATAAAGCCTCCTTGTGGACGACTGGTGTGAAAAAAGATAAAGATCCTCGAAACAACATATTTCATAATTTAACGCTATTCAGGTGTTTCGTAATTCCGCTCTTGAGTGGGATATTCGTCGCAGTTTCCGTGGTGTTCGCTCTGTTCATCGCCATTTACTACAGTCACCCGACGCACTACCATTGCGGTAGAAAAGCAACGTTCGGCGAAGGATTCTCCACTTTCCTCTACATTTCTAATATTTTCTGCAATGTTTTCGCCACTATGCTTAATGCTGCAGCATACATCAAAGCGAGAACGATGACGAAGAACGTGTAAGTTTAGCTGTTAAAAAAAACAGTAGGGCTAAAGGTCTATCCCCGGATTAAATGATTGTCTCCAATGATTTTTCCCTGGTAATCAAATGGTAGGGACGTCATAAAGTTTACAGAGGAACATCATCATCTGAGATTCAGCTAAATGTTACATTTTATTTGTCACCAGAGAAGCACTCCTTTCTCCGAACACAGAATTTCATGAATTTTTCTAGGCATCGAGCACAACGCCACGTGGACATCATCCGGTATTACCTACTTATCTCAGTCTTGTCTACAGTACTGGTGTCTCTGCCAAATACTATAGCGTTGTTCCAGGTCTACGTGCAATCGGTGAGTGCACACAGCAATGGATTATGCGCATTTGAAATAGGACTTTGAGAGGTGCTGCAGCACTTTCTGTCATAGTATATGAAACCTACCTACATTGCTTGGAAATATGTTTTCTGAGAAAAGTTTGCAGGGGCACGGCAAATATTACGTATTTGATAGCTCATTCAGACAATATACCAATTGAAAGTGTCCTCGTTAGCTAGATAAAATTGGAACTTACACTATAGAGCGTCTCAAAGTAATGTTCGCACTGTTTAAACCTTGATAACTCGACGGTATCCTAGAAGTGTAGTTGGGAGCTGTCAGCAAATGATCCATCCACGTTTTCGAAGATGGCTAGATGCTCGTTATGTACCTTTTTTGCCACGTGGATGGGATAAGATTGGTGAAAAATTAGACAAGTGAATTATATTTCATTTTCCACACCTGAAAAATGAACACTACTCCACTTCCTTGAATTCTATTTTATGGGAACAATACAGGGGAAACGTTTTTGGAGTATTTCCGCACAGATAATAGGAAATGGACCCTTTTCTATAAAATGCAATAGAGTGCACACTGCCAAGATCAGAACGAAGTTCCAACACTCCTGGGATGCGGAGCTGTCAAATTTACTTCCGATGTAAGAAGAAAGATCGAAGAAAGGAAGAAAGCGCTATGATCAGTCAAGTTATAGCTTGACACTCGACGATTTCCGCACTATCCCTTTTTTCGAAAAATGACATGAAATGTTTGATTGAAATGACCGAAAGGATGCTTCTTCTTCACGCGTATGAGAGTTAAGAATATTGCGTTTTCACAACAGCTCATTTACAGGTTAGCGATGCAATATCCAAGCCATCAGTGTGGATGCAAACGATTAATTCTGGCATTCACCTGTTTGTCTACTTGGTTTTGAATCGGGATTTCCGCAAGCGTGCTTTCCATCTGCTTCGTGGAGGTGGCGGAGAGATGGAGATCTCTTTAAGTAAGAAGAGAATTTTTGTTTTGTTGGATGAGATAACTTTTTTGGTTGCAGTAGTCCTTATGCACAGTGTGGTTGGGTCTAAATGAGATATATTTTCCAGAGTATCCAGAATCTCACATCAACGATGGTGCTGATGCATCATTCATTCCTAGTGGAAGTAAAAGATCTGTAGGAATCATATGTCCACAGAACGGCTAAAACTGCAGCCCTACGACAATATGATGTTACTGGCTTTTATTCTATTCCTATCGCTGACGGGTTTTGTTTCGATAAGAGAATTCTGTAAAAGATTAATTATGGTGTATAATAGTGATATTGTCATTCTCGGGTTTCATGTATTTATTATGTTGTTCTCATGTTGTCGTGTAAGATTTGCTGGTAAACTTCAATGCGCTTTATCGGATGTCTGTTTTCTTTTTGAAAGGAGATAAAACTTCGTGTACAGAGGACGCATTTCAATTAAGAGAATGAGTATCATACATACAGTTTGGAAGAATGTCTGGTCATATATGTAGCTACATAACCATAATCACGATGTAGTTGAAGCATAGGCGACAGAACTCACGTAACTAGGCATGGTGTAGTCAAGTGTAAGTGTTTGGCGTGTGCAAACGTTCATACAGGGCTCTGATTTATAAGCGCATAAACGGATTGGATAAAGTTATAATGAAACCTTTGTTCTGTACATTAGAGATTTTCAATCAACTGTGAACCTCGTCGTGTCTAAATTAGGATTCATCACTGAGTTTACCCGTGGTAATCATGTTTACCCCCAAAGTTTAGCCTTCTAGGCATTGATCAGAATGTTCACCCCAGAGCACCGGGTAAAGTTGGATTCTACGTTTGACTACCTTTTACGAGGGCGCTTTGAAAAGTTCCCGGAAATACAATGAAAACAAAACAAATCAGATGCAGTCGATATCTCATTTTCTGAACCAATCCTCTCGAGCCTCAACACACGTGGTATGTTTTCAGTCCTTCATTCTGTACCTAGAATAAATTTCTTTAGAGTATACCCAAAATAGCCCTATTAATCCTAGATCGACTCGTCGCTTGATCGGTATCTCCTTAGTCGGGGAGACTTTAGGCTTATCTGACAGGTAGAAGTACGAGGAAGCTGAGGCAGCAAACTCATCGGGTGAGGTGGAATTTAAGTTTTCATTTCCACAAATTTTGTTCTGAGTGGCACCCCTTCATTTGTGGTCATTCTGACATGGAGGGACATTTCTTTTTTTCTTGGTCAAACTGGCACGTGTCACTTGAATTTTCACATCAAGGACTTCCAAAAACAACAAAGAATATTCGGCAGTGGAAGCTTTTTGCATCATCCCGTTGAAACTCCCAAAAACAGATGCCATCATCATTGCACCTAAGTGAACGGTAATTTCTTTTCCAGAAACCCTTCTTCCTCTCTAACTTACTGTTTTCATCGTCTATATTGTACCCATCGTGTAGCGTTTGATCTAGCTTTCAACACGAATTACAATTATGGATTGAAATGAAGTTCTTCCTTCGAAATGTTTGGCTGAATTTCATGTCGGATGGCGTTTTTGTCACAGGTTGAGCAAATGCGGCACAGTGTTTTGAAAACTTTTTTTCAAACTCAGTTTGTCAGGTAAAATGAAAATTAGTTATTCCTGAGAGATGCCCTAAAGTCCGTTATTAAGCATTATACGATTTTCTTCAGATTCTCTAAAATAGTGGCCTATTTTCGGCATTTAGGGCATAGTTTATTATTTGCCCGCCGTCTGATACGGCCGATTTTTAAAACTCAGATTCTCCGAGTAGAAAATAAAGGGAATGATTCCTCTATATCACCACTCAATTACTATTGGGTCTACTTGCGATTATCTTCTCCAACTGAAAGAATTATTAATTGCCCAAATCTCACATTTGTCTGCAACTGAGCGCAGCTGTAGTTGCACAAGTTCATCCACTTGTCAAAAGCAGAGCTCTGATCCCATCGAATCAAGATTCATAGTCAAGTCATGTAAAGAAGTGGCCAACACAAATGCATGAAAGTTTTTGAAAAAGAACAACCTCTTTGTGGTCATTTCGGAAACTTTTCAAACCACCCTCGTAGTGAGAGGTGAGGTTTACTACGTATGAGAGTTGACCCCATCCAATAATAACCGTTCAAAATTTGCATCCACTACTCATAGTTAAGCAAATATTGTCTGGATATCCACTCGCGCGTCACTTGGTAGTCGTTGCAGATTTTGCATCAGTTATCCGAGTTCTACTCGTTCGTTCCATAACAAAGTTGGAAAATATCTTCGCTCAAAAGAACACTTCTAGCTTTACCTGTTTATATCCTTTTTCATTTCAAGGTTGATTTTCATCTAGAACTAGCTTGTACTGCTATGCAAGAAATCAATGACGAAGAATTAGCAGTGAGAGGAAGGTGAGAGGAAGAAGGACAGCTTGTGCCACAGTGGGCATACCTGGGGACAGTCCCCCAGGCAAAACCGCGAGCGACCCTCGAACACGCCTCAGGGTAGCCCCTGGGAAGGTATGCCAGTCTGAGCTAATAATTAGGCCAATATAAATACTACTGGGAAACCGGAAATTCATCATATTACGCAATGTTCGCTCTTTTATTTTACAACCAAAGTCGCGCTAAGGATGTAGTTCCCACTTCTGCTCTTCCGGCTGGAGCAGAGTGTGGTGATGTGGCGAGAGTCCGGCATGACGGGTGTCAGTTCGAGACAAAGGTAAGTNCCCCCCCCCCCCCCCCCCGCCCACATTCTGCGGCCGCCACTCGCGTATACGTACATATTTGGAATTCCTGGTAGGAAACATAAGATGACTGCTGTTCCCTATAGGACTTCATAGCAATTGATATGCTCAAGCCCAATAGAGTGGATGGATGACCACAATTCTAACCGTTTTCTTCCCAACCAAGGCAAATACATAGTTTTCCCCGTAATTTCTCATTGAATAGGGTATAGAAGCTGTTTGGCCTGGACGAGTAATTAAGGAAAAGCTATGGCTATATATTGTAGTTAAATGACCGGCTCTGACTGAGGTTTACTGCGTCATTTGATTGCTTTGACGTCTGCGCACGGTCATATTCCTTAATCTAATAGTTCGTGAACTTTCTTCTTCTGATTTTTATCTGTTTACTTTTCCGACAATTTTTTTTCTGTCGGAGCACCTTAGTTTTTTTTCTTGAAAACGCCACTTTCTATTGCCTTTTACTCGATGAGACGCTCGGTATTTCCGTTCGGTTTACCGTTTTTGGCATCGTATAACATTTTTTCTCATTAGATCCTTTCAGGGTCACTGGAACATGTATTCGCCACTGACTCTAGCAACACTCTTTGCAGTGCTTGTTCTTGGTAAGCATACTTCTGGATTCGCCTTGGTTTTGCAAGAGATTAATGGATTCTTTTTCAGCGTACCTCTCCGCTGCACAAAATTCGGACCCTTATTCGTAAGTTCTACATTAGTTGGGTCTGTTGCTATTACGTAGCCGTGCTGGAATCTTTGCTCTACCTCGAGCACCAGAGTGCTCGCCTGGTCTCTACGTCAGTTTCGGGTCCAAAATTGAGTTAGGTCTTCATCACTGCTCATTTCAACCCCTCGTTGAGTACCCGTAATCGCATCATGGGCCACTTGATAGAGGGTTAGAGGATGGCGCACATGATGGATGAGATCCACACATATCACTGAAAATAGCTTTCTTTCGGTTTTGGAGGTGCCATGCAAAAAGATTTTGAGGGAAATCAATAAATTTCTAGATTTCCACTAATTTTTAGAAATCAAAAATTAAATATTAAATGGTTTTCAAGGTAATCAACTGATGGAGTTGAATATAAAGTCCCGAAATGTTATTTTTATTTTTTAAACTCAGACTGGTATCCTGTTTGTCTGACATGGCCGCATCTCAGATTGTTCAGAAGATTTCTGGAATAGTTTTAAAGAATTCAAAGTCTATTCATGCACAGACTACAGTGAGAGTCGATGACGGTGCGTTTTTTTGCGGACTCGGAAAGAACGCGACGCAACCGCGCAGCTTGCTCTGGAATCCTCGCCGCAACGGCAAGCTATAGAATTTTCGGGCTAGTTATCATTAAATTTGCTGAAGAACCATCAAGAAAACCCAAACTTGCGATGCGGTTGCGTCGTGTGCTTCCCGAGTCCGCGAAAAATACACCGCCATCGGTGGTCACTGTATGTAAGAAAAATTTGGAAAACTATTAATGGCAAAAGTTATAAGAATTCGGTTAGCTAAGAGTACATACTGATCATTAAAAAAATTGCGATTTCAATCCCAAATTTGTGATCCATGAAGTATAAGGGATATTTCGAGAATCTTTTGAGGAATAGTGTACGCCGTCTGTCTTCCTCCCACAGATTTTGAACCATGGTCGCTGTGGTCGCTGCGAAAGCGGCTGTACGTAATCGTCTTACATAGCTCTCCGTGAATCTCTCCATCTTCAAATTAGAAATTGGATATGCGCTGGAGCGGACGCGGGCACAGCCACAAAGCGTTCAGGGACCAGTATTTGGTTTTCTATACTTTTTCTCGGATTGTAGTAGCCATTCCACGGTGCAGAGGTTTGCTTGCAGAACTGCCGTCGCTAAACGAGGAGGTGCTCGTGCGTTTCACAGCTTCTTCAACTTGCCAAGTGCAAAACGACTGAGCAGTGAGTTGCTTGTACTTTGGAGAAAATCTCAGTTCGTAGTTTGGAGGATGTTTATTTATTTTTTGTTTACTCGTTGACTAAACGTACCAATGTACAACGTGACGCGTGTAGGACATAGAATGAATCTAACGATGTGGTAAAGCAACAAGAAAGAAGCGAAGACTAAAGAAGACTACAGTAAACTACGATAAATCCAGAAGAAAGCAGAGAAAAAACGTTCAAAGAAAGTGAAAACTATATGTCTTTCAAGTTCTTTACGTTTCGTATGGATTAGATGAATACAATACTCAGCGAGAATTTTAAAGAATGGCACAAAAAAACTAAGGAGGCAGAGCATCCCTTTATGGGGAGAAGAAAAAGCCTTGAAACATTGTAGCATTTGCACGGTGAACTCCAAACGGCAGTAGACAAGCGGTGGGACCGTGGCGCGGCGTTCTTGGGCTGCGTCACCAGAGCCAGCATGCGGAGCCCCTGTGTCTCTGCCCAAGAACGCCGCGCCGCGGTCCCGCACCTTGTTCACGAGCGTTTGGAGTTCACTGTAATGATCACTAATTGCTGGTTCCGGAGTTTTTCTTTCCCCATAGTCTTGAATGAAGTGTCTGGGATTCTCGTTTGACGAAGAAGAATTCATGCCCCATTTCATGTCTCGAACTTTCCAGGAAAAACGAAAAAACTGGCATCCATAGATTTTTTTCTGACGCGGTGAAACGCAGTCGAAATGGAGTGGCTTTCCACATGTAGAGGAGCTTCACCTGTGGAGGTTTGAAAAAAAATGTTTGGTACTGGTTATGGTGGTCCAATGCCAATGTTAATCAACATAATTTGTTGGTGTGATCTTATAATTTTGAATTGGAGAATAAAAAGCAGAGAAGTTTAGTTCTTGCACGGGAAATCATATTCATTTAGTCGTAGTGCCGACAAAGTTCAGATGGTGAGCAGGAGGACAGCAAGGAATTTTAATCTCTGAAAACATTGACGATTAAGAAAAATTCAATTTAATTTTTTAAAATCTTACCTGCCCTGAGACGCGGGTGGATTCAGGGGATGGACTCCCTGTTTCTGCAGTATCGGAACGATTTATACTTTCTGTCAGCGCGTGAGTATGTTCATGCATGCGTGCGTGGGTGTGCTTGCGTATCTGCGGATTGTATCCTGCACATCTATCCGATCAAAAGCCCTGCATTCAAGTGACTGGGAGGTACAAGGGAGGCGGTTCGGAGTCGCCTCCAACAAATAAGCTCCATCGTCCACTCCCGGGGAGCCCGGCTAACTCCCCGGTGAAACCCTACCCCAGCCCCCACGGGGGAATAGAGCCCAGCAAGCTATTCCCTGTGGGTTTCATTCTTCAAGCTACACACAGCAATGNGAGCCCGGCTAACTCCCCGGTGAAACCCTACCCCAGCCCCCACGGGGGAATAGAGCCCAGCAAGCTATTCCCTGTGGGTCAATTCCTTCAAGCTACACACAGAAATTATAAAGAGTGTTCCCCTAATCTCGGAAGAGTCACTGATACGGCAGCGTCAGCGAGGACGAGGTTCGAGGGGTTATCTAGGCTGCCTAAAACGAGAAGGACTATGATGACGATCTGTACCTTCAACGCACGGACACTTGCATCGGAGGCTTCCATCGAGGATCTGATGGTGCAGGCCAGGAAGATCAGGTACGACGTCATCGGACTGACCGAGACGAGGAGACACCGACCGCTGAACGCCACCTTCGATACTGGAGAAGAACTGTTCCTTGGAACCTGCGATAGTAGAGGAGTTGGTGGAGTTGGTGTCCTCGTCAACACGAACTTGGCCATGAGCCACCTCTTTCGAACAACTGACGACCCGAATCGGACGTTTGCGACTGAGGAGATGTGGATCAATGCCGGCCCTGACAGTCTTCGTCGCCTACGCTCCAACATCCAGCTACGATGAAGACGAGATCGAGGCCTTCTATACGGACCTNTCAATGCCGGCCCTGACAGTCTTCGTCGCCTACGCTCCAACATCCAGCTACGATGAAGACGAGATCGAGGCCTTCTATACGGAACTGGAGAAGTTCTACAGGGAAGACCACACATTCTATAAGGTCATCGTTGGCGACTTCAACGCCAAGATTGGCCCTCGAAGAACGCCTGAGGAACTTCACATCGGTACCCACGGCCTACAGTGGAACGAACAGGGAGAGAGGCTGTCCGAGTTTATCATGACGACGAGGACCATCCATGGTAACTCACAATTCCAGAAGCCAACCTCCCTACGATGGACGTGGGAGTCACCCGGTGGAGAGTACCATAATGAAATTGACCACATCATCCTCAACCGAAGGTATTGCCTGACCGACGTCGGTGTTGTACCGAAGTTCTACACCGGATCAGACCATGGCCTCCTTCGCGCAAGATTCTTCTTCTCGCGCAAAGGAGAGAAAGCCGCGAAGTACAAGAAGAGGAGTCCCAAACCAAGCATCAACTGGGATCTCTTCACTACGTTAGCCGGCTTTTGGGAAGATACCGTTGTCGACAACATCGATGAAGAATACGAACGGCTCATTCAGCATCTCCGTGATAGTGCGAAGAAAGCCGAGGGTTTGAGAACCACCAAGAGACGACTGTCTCATGAGACCCTCGAGCTGATACGCCAGCGTGGAGCAGCGAGAGCCGCAGGCAACTACCAGCTTACGTCCGAGCTCGCAAGACGGTGCAGAGAAGCGATAAAAGAAGACCTCAAGGAGAGACGAGCAGCAGTGTTGGCTGAAGCCGCAGAGGCAGGAAGAAGCATCCGCAACACCCGCCGAGACTTCGCCAACCGTAAGACCAAGATGACAGCCCTCCGACGCCCAGACGGAACGATCACATCATCTAGAAGGGTAATGGAGAAGGTCATCTACGACTTCTACTCGGACCTCTTCGACAGCCATGTCCACCTCCCTCCATGCCATCTCAGGGAGGATGAATATGTCATCCCGTCGGTTCTCCCTTCCGAAGTCCGACATGCCATCAAGTCGGTGAAGAATCGTACAGCGCCCGGTCCCGACAGGATCCGACCCGAACATCTGAAGAATCTACCGACAGCTCTTGTGAACACACTTGCTAGACTCTTCACGCGGTACCTGTCGGAATGCAAGGTACCTAGCCAATGGAAGACCAGCAGAACCGTGCTGCTGTACAAGAAGGGAGACCCGCAGGACATTGGCAATTATCGCCCTATCTGCCTACTGTCCGTAGTCTACAAACTCTTCACGCGAGTGATCCTCAACAGGATTGAAAGAACACTAGACGAAGGACAGCCATGCGAGCAAGCAGGGTTTCGGAAAGGATTCAGTACGATCGACCATATACACACCGTCACCAGGCTCATTGAAGTATCACGAGAGTACAAGATGCCTCTCTGTCTCACGTTCATCGATTTGAAGAAAGCCTTCGACACCGTTGAGACAGAAGCAGTCTTGGAAGCCCTGGGCAACCAGGGTGTACCGACTCAATACATCAGGATATTTCGTGAGCTCTATAGCAACTTCACGACCAGAATCTCGCCATTCTACGACGACATCACCATCGACGTCAGGAGAGGGGTTCGACAAGGCGACACTGTGTCGCCGAAACTATTCACCGCCACCCTCGAGGACGTCATGCGAAGATTAGAATGGGACAACATGGGAGTGCGAGTTGACGGCCGGCTGCTACACCATCTTCGCTTCGCTGATGACATCGTCCTTATAACACCCAACATCAGTCAAGCGGAACGTATGCTGGCCGACTTCGACGACGCGTGTGGAAAGATCGGTCTCCAACTGAATCTAACGAAGACGATGTTCATGAGAAACGGATGGGTCCCGGATGCCCCATTCTCGCTCAACGGAACGACCATCTCCGAATGCTCCAGCTACGTATATCTAGGTCGGGAAGTCAACATGATGAACGACCTCGCTCCAGAGCTGGGCAGGAGGAAGCGAGCGGCTTGGGGAGCCTACAAGAGCATCGAGGACGTAGTGAAGAAGACGAAGAACATCAGGCTCCGTGCCCACCTCTTCAACACCACGGTTCTCCCTGCTTTGACTTACGCCTCGGAAACCTGGGCGTTACGTAAGCAGGATGAGAATGCGGTCAGCGTCATCGAACGCTCCATCGAGAGGGTGATGCTAGGAATGACCCGCCTCACGCAAGTGAGAGCGGGAATACGGAGTTCCACCCTTCGTCAACAGTCGAAGATCAGGGACGCTGCCGTGTACGCCAAGTCGAGTAAGATCAGGTGGGCCGGACACGTGATGCGCCTAAACGACCACCGTTGGACGAGAGCCGTCAGCGACTGGACTCCGCGGAACGTAAAGCGCACGACAGGAAGACCACCGACCCGATGGTCAGACATCTTCACAAAGTCCTTTAAAGAACGATATGATGCTCTTCGTGTCTCTCGAACGGACAGAACGCATTGGACCACCCTGGCACGTGAGAGGGACAAATGGAAGGATTGCTGGCGCCCGCTCGGTTTACCCGACGATCAACGGGAGTCAAGGTGATCAAATTCTTAAAATTTTTTTCGTTCTTGTGGTGAAAAGGTAGGGGAAAGAAATCGCTTTCAAGAGATTTCAACCATGAACGTAGATTATTTCCCATTCTATCCCTGGCGCTGTCATAAGACGAATGCATGGGGAAATATAGACTTGCGGGAGCACTGGTCATTCCTCAAGTCGCTGCCATTTCCTTCGCAGATGCACAGCCGTCGCTTTAAGCATCCAGAGCGTGGCTGGGCAGGAATCGAACTTCTGACTCTTTTCTGGAGTTTTCGCTTATTTCTCTGTGGAAAGGGTCATAGTAGGATTCTACTGTGTGAACTAAGCGTTCACGTTAAGGTCATGTTACTAATTTGACCTCAGCTGCTGTGATGCTTCAGATGTTGTACTTGAACTCAATGCTTACATTGTATTACATTGTAGTGGTTTGAACCCAGAGATCCGCTGCAGAGGTTCACATCGTTAACAATGGGCAGCGGCCTAACTTGGCTTAGTGGCCGCCCCTCTGTTAATGCTGCGATCATCTCGAATGACAAATGTCACGGCACTCGTGACAGGCTTCGTGAAAGCGATTACGGCCGAAGCACTGGTCGTGGGACCGGCCGTACCAAGCGCGTACCAGGATGTGGTAGTCGGACGGAAAGTGGCGGACGCAGAAAGTGGGCAGAAGGGGGG